>VWZV01017441.1:710423-789830 GCA_013397155.1 Irena cyanogastra | reverse complement strand
GCCCCAGTCCCATCCCCAGCCCCAGCCCCAGTCCCAGTCCCAGTCCCAGCCCCAGTCCCAGCCCCAGTCCCAGTCCAAGTCCCAGGCCCAGCCCCAGCCCCAGCCCCAGTGTCAGTCCCAGCCCCAGCCCCAGTCCCAGTCCAAGTCTCAGCCCCAGGCCCAGCCCTAGCTCTCTCTGCTCCATCCTGGCTTGCTTTAAAGGCTCCTCAGAGGCACTGCCTCAGTGCTGTGACTTTATGAATGTGACACATCACTCAATATCCTCGACCAAAAGCCACTCTGTTGCCATGGCAACTGCATCCTTAGCCCAATTCCTGGGGCTCCTCAGGACTGTTTGATATTCACCTTGACACCTTCGCAGAGACCTTGGGGAAGCACATTAAGTGTGAGAACCCCTCATATTCCTGGGCCAAGGCGACTCCTGCCAGCCATGCCCATGATCCCAGTGCAGGAGAGGGGCTCCCACCCCTGACTCCCGTCCATCCCCCCTTCCCTCTCTCCCTCCATGGCTGATGAGCTGCAAAGCCAAACCTGAGAAGAGCCTGGTCTCCTCTCTAATCAGAAATGCTGAATTCTCAGAGCTCTGCTCAGGCTCCTGCTGGAATATTGACCCCAGCCAACATCATTTCCCTGTACTCTGAGCCCTGCATGTGACTGGCTCTCCTTACTTTAAGCATTCCTTCTTTCTTGTTCAATTATTCTTTTTCCCTCATTTTCTGGGCTAGGCATTAAGTTTTGTGATTATCTGTCCTTCCCAGGGAATTCTTCTGGTAACTTTTCCTTACATATTCCTTCACTCTGCTCCAGTGTGTGTCTCTCTCCACTGGCTGATCCACTGCCCACACTGTCCCAGTTCTCTAACTCCTGGCAGCTTATGGGCCTGGCAATTCCATACTCTGCTGCTGGATCCTATCCCTGGCTCCTTTCACCCATCACAGAAGGATCACAGGCAATTGTAAGGATAAAAAAAAGAGCTTTAATAACAGCCAAGATGCTCAGCCAGGCAAATTGTGGCTGTCCTGTGCAGAGCCAGAAGCTGGACTTGATGACCCTTGTCAGTTCCTTTCCAGCTCAGGATATTCCACATTTGATGATTCTAAACTTTCAGGAGACATGATCAGTGGGAATGAAGAATAAATTTGTTTATTGCCATTCCCCGGCCTTTTCCAACGGCTATTGCTGGTGGCATCTGTGTCCTTCTGCTCTATCTCATCCTGCCAGGTGTCTCTCCAGCACTCCTGCCTATGGATAATTTGGGTTTCCCTAATGCTGTGCCCCCACTGGAGATTTCCAGAGATCTGGTTCAAAAACCACTCCCAGAGTAAGTGAGAGCCAGAGCTTTGCTGTAAGGCAGAGATACTCTGGAAGAAGGAAGACTTTATGTTGCTAGGAATGTCTTTTTTTCTTAGTGGTGGCCCTGGCAGTGCTGGGCCTGGTTGGGCCCATGGTCTTAGAGAGCTTTTTCCACCTAAAGGATTCTGTGATTCTGTGAACGATCTCACCCTAGTTCCTGTTTCCTCTTCATTTCGATGTAAGATCTGCGTAAAAAGGCTCTAAACCACATGGAATCTACAGCAGGTTTCAAGAAGCTGCAGAAGGGAGGATTAGGTTGGATATTAGAGAAAATTTCATCACAGAAAGGGTGGTCAGGCATTAGCACAGGCTGCCCAGGGCAGTGGGGAAGTGTTCAAAAATGTGGGTATGGCACTTGGGGACATCACCTAGTGATGGCCTTGGCCATGCTGGGGGAAGGGTTGGACTCCATGATCTTAAAGGACTTTTCCAACCTAACTGATTCCATGATTCTGTGAAAGGCAGAGGAGTTTCTGTTCCCAGGTTTGGAGTACAGCACTGGTGCCAAACGAGGTTTTTGATTATGCCTTATTTGGAAGTCTGGAGTCCTGTGTGCCCAGCAGCCACTCTGTTATCTCCTGGAGCAGAAGGATGTTACCCCTCTTGCTCCTCAGCATGCAGAAACTGGGAAACTGAGGCACATGACACATGAATAGCACAAAACAGTGCTGTGCTGTCCACACTGCTGTGGAGGAGCTGGATCAGGTGGGGGACCAAGGCAGGGGGTGTTTGATGATTCCCAAGTGCTCCCTTGTGCTCTGGGCTGATGCTGGGAGAGGAACAATTTAAGCTCAACACTGAGGAGATGGAGCTGCCCTGAGCTGGCCTCACAGCCAGTCCCTTGGTCTCCTCCTGTGATGTTTGGGCTACTGCAAAGGTTTGCAGTTTGCTGGGAAATAATCAAGGAAACCTTTTTGATAGGAAATGCTATTTGAGCACAAGAATCCCGTGCTTTTGATGGTGCTCTCCCCAGGAAGGTGGCTGAGGGCAGGAGAGCCTCCTCTGCTCTGTGGCTGTGGCTGCTGAAGCAGCAGGGGTGGCCAGGCTGGAGCCTGTTTTCCAGCTCTGCAGAGGGGAATATACATGAGCTTCCTTTACAGCAGCCCCCTCTACCCTCCCATCCTGCTGCCAGCCCTCTGCTGTTTCCTCTGCTTTCTGCCTCTGAAAGGTTTCCAGCCATGCTGGATCTTACTCATATTTCACCCATCCCAGCACCGTGTTCCTGTATCCTCCTGCACGGTGGGACTGCGAATTCCCAGCCTGCCAGCCAAGCACTCACAGGGGAGCTCTGCATCAGCCCCACCAGAACACCCTCCCTGTAGATGGGGCACGGTCCTGGGCAAGGGCAGCTCTGGATTTGGGGGTCACACACAGCTCTTTGGTTTTCTTTCACATATTCTCCCCACTGGGCTTTTCTACAAGGCACTGGGTGTTGCACCCACCCCCAGCTCAACTTAAGTGAGGCACAGAGCCAAGCCCTGGCACTGGAGAACTCCAGAACTTCAGGGGGATGTCTAAAATCCAGGCAGACAAGAATTTAAGCCATCTCTGTGCTTACAACTGGCAGGTTGTGCCACCCTCACACTCTCCATGAGGCTACTGTGACTCCTATCCCACACAACTCACTTACCTGGATCATAGGAACATAGAATCGTGGAATGGTTTGCATTGAAGGGACCTTAATGCTCATTTTGTTTTACCCCTTGCCATGGGCAGGGACACCTGCCACTATCCCAGGCTGCTCCCAGCCCCGTCCAGGCTGGCTTGGACACTGCCAGGGATCCAGGGGCAGCCACAGCTTCCCTGGGCAGCCTGTGCCAGGGCCTTCCCACCCTCACAGGGAGGAATTTCTTCCCAATATCCCATCTATTCCTGCCCTCTGGCAGTGGGAAGCCATTGCCCCTTGTCCTATCAATACATGCCCCTGTCCCATCAATACATGCCCTTGTCCCAAGCCCCTCTCCAGCTCTCTTGTTCCTTCACAGACCCTGAGGACAGCAAAGTGCCTGTCCTTGCTCCATGCATGGACCCCAGCACGGAGCCCCTGCAAGGATCAGCCTGAGGAAACCCTTTGCTGACAGTTGCATGGACTCTAAACTGCACCCACAGGGTGAGAGCACTGGGAATGGCAACAGCAATGGGACCACAACAGCCACAGGCAGGATGGGGAAATCAGTGCTTGGCTTCTGCCCTGGAGAAGGAAGGTCTGGGTGGGCTGGGAAATTCCTGCCAAGCCCTTCTCTAGTGATTCATTACCTTTGAAATACTTCGTGTACCTCTGGGAAGATTTGATCTCCTCTGATACCAGCAGGTGATCAGGAGACTGTCGGGTTGGGGTGGGTGTTGAGCAGGAGGGAAGCAGGCTGTGAGCAGCAAGGAGACTCCGCTGCCGGGACCGGTCTGGGCTCTGATGAGATTGAGATTGGGATGTGCTGTCGCAGGGCTTGATCCGCAGCCAAGACAAGTTTTGAGCAATTGCTCAGGGGCATATTTGAGCAAACAGAGCCAGTCTGGATTCAGACCAGTCTCTGGGGCTGTACTTGGAGACCCAGAGGCCGTGTTCCTGCAGGTGGGAACACCAGGATGCTGGATGAGCAAAGGAGGTGATAACATCCCCCCACCTCTGAAAGCTTGCGGACGCTTTTCTGCTCTCACACCACATCCAGCAATGCCTCACAGCCTTGGAGATACCCCCAGACCCTCCAGACAGACTCTGAGGATCCCCACCCCTGAGCCCCCAGCAGCTGCTCGAAGTGTGCAGACATAAGAACTGACCCAAGATGGCACAGAAAGACAGAATATTTTTGTCATCTCCCCTTCCAACCTTTGCTTTCAGTCCACCTGCTCCCTCTTTTGGCATGACTGCTGGAACCAGAGGAAGACATGGATGTTCCTCCCAGCATGGCCTCTCCTACTAGGTGGAAAAACAGGGTCAGGCAAAGGTGTGGTGTGTAGGCAGAACTAGGGATGGTCCCTGCATGATATGGCAGTTCCTGCTGGCACAGGAGCCTTGGCAGGAGCCACTGGGAGCGTTCAGGAGAGGAATGCAAGCAGCACATCTTGTAGGAAACAGGGAATCTTGTTCCCAGAGGGTGATCACCTGGTGCCTTCCTTTGGCTGAACTTGTATGAGAAATGGTGCAGTCCTTCCAATCCTGCCAGCCCAGGGCTGGACACCTGTAAGGAAACAGGAGCTCTGGAGCAGTGCTGTGTCACACCTCCAGCCAGGCACACTCGGGGTCACAGGTGGTGGTGAACTAGCTGGGAGCAAGATCTGGGAAGGTGCATTTGCAGGGGCTGAGAGTGCAGTGTGCCCTAAACCTTGGCTTTGACTTTCTTGGAGTCACAGAAAGGTGGAAAAACCCTTTGGGGACCTTTAACATCCTGATCTGTCCCCAGGGCTAACTTCAAAGTCAAAGCAGGTTGCCCAGGGAAGCTGTGGTTGCCCCACCCCTGGAAGTGTCCAAGGCCAGGTTGGATGGAGCTTGAAGCAACCTTTGTGTAAGGGGTGACATAGCAAGTGGTTGGAACTGCATAATCTTTAAGGTCCCTTCCAGTCCAAGCCTTTCTCTGATTCTGTGATTTCTCATTACCTCGTCCAGTCAAATTTTGAAAATTCCCAGGGCCAGAGATTTTTGATCAAACCTTTGCCACAGACCTTCCCCAGCCAGGCCAAGCAGCCCCAGTTCCCTCCCACAGCATACACTCAGAACTTTGGGATGTTTCAGTGACCCTCCAGTGGACTTTGCAGGCTTTTCTGGCCTCCCCAGAGTGTCCTCAAACTGCCCACAGTTCTCCAGATGCAGCCCCAGGAATGCTGAGCAGGTGGGAACACCATCCCTCCAGCTGTGCTCTTGCTGGCACAGCTGGGGCTGTGCTGCCCTTTGGGGCTCCTGGGGAAGGGGCATCTTTGTTGCACATAAATCTGGTTTTGTGATCTGCATGGGTGCAGGTGAGGACACTTGTCCAGCCCACCAGCATTCCCAGTGCCTCTCCCACCCAGGGCTGTCACCAGAGCTGGACTGGCACTCAGGGGAGCAGACTGGAGGGCATCACCCAGAAGCAAAATAGTGATCTGAAGGAGATCAGATGACTCTCTGTAAATATCCGGGGGACTCAGACTGCCTGGAGAGCAGATGCTTTAAGGAAAGATAGAGAAGGTTTCACAGACTAAGTTTAGACTGAAAACTTGAGGTGGTGGAAGGTGCAGTGGTAGTAACAGCCTAGAGAAAACCTCCTCTTTCATGTCAGGAGGGAGAAAAATTCTGAGAAGGTTAAAAAAAAGGATGGCAAATTCCAAAGAGATCTACCTGGAAGCAGAGTGGTACCCTGGAGAATTTGGGCAGGGCTGTCATGAGTGAGTGGGAGCTGGCAGGATTTATTGAGAGACACCCAGATGACTTTACAGAACCCAGTGTGCCCCATTTGGCCCAAATTACTCACATCTTTCACACCAGAAGTGTGAGCCCCTGGATTACTTGGTCTTCTTGGAGCTGCATCACGTTCCTGTGGGCTCAAGGAACCCAGCACAAATATGGGAATCTGGAGTTTAACAGTTTTCTCTGATCATGTAATGTGGGAATTTAAGGCAAGAAAAATGAAAGGGATATTCCGCGGGTCACTGGGGTGATTCTGGCCAGTTCCCCAGCTGAAATGTGTAGATTCGTATTGGGGGCAAATAGGAGGAGAATGAGAAAATCAAAGGTACATCTCCAAAGCTACATGAAAAAAAAAATATATAAAAGGAAAGCATTTCATCCAACTGCTTGCATTTTCCTTGGTGCTTCTTTTCCAGTGCTTTGATAAGCAAGACTCTTAAAGAAATGCTATGGAAGAAATTTCCTTCCCCCAACAACTACTTTCCCTTATCAATTCCCCCCAAATGAAAAGATTCTTTAAAAAAATAGTAGAGAAAGAAAGGAAAGAAAGGAAAGAAAGGAGAAAAGCCGCAAAGGTTTCTGTGATTTAACAAGGCCATTGTGGGATATATGAAAGCAAGTGAGGAACCCACGGGCTGGCTTTGATGTGAAGCTTTGAGAACCTGAGCAGGGAGAAACAGCCCTGACCCAGGCGCGTCCCGATGAAAGGGGCGAGCAGGGCTCGCCACGGCAGAGCCAGGAGCCGTCTGCCGGAACCCCCGGAGGTGCGGGCTCCAAACGCGGCTGTGCGCAGCGCCCCGGCTCCATCCCTGCAGGACGGGCTGGAGGGTGCCAGGAGCGGAGCTGCCCGAGCCCCCTGCCCTCCTCACGGCCCCGCGCAGGGAGCAGGGGGGTTCCAGGGGCGGAGGGACCTGGGTGGTGGCTGGGCAGAGCCTCCTCTGGCAGCGGAGCAGCCGGGAATGATCTCTGCCGGGAACAGCCCCGCAGGCTGGCAGGGATGCCCACAGCGAGGGGTGCTACCCACAGGATACAACGCACACAGGAGGTGTGGTAGTCAAGAGATACACACAGGAGTTGTGGTACTCATAGGACGCACACAGGGAGATGTGGTACTCACAGGATGCACACAGGGAGGTGTGGTACTCACAGGATGCACACAGGGAGGTGTGGTACTCACAGGACGTGCACAGGGAGGTGTGGTGCTCCAAGGGATGCACACAGGGAGGTGTGGTACTCATAGGATGCACACAGGGAGGTGTGGTACTCACAGGATGCGCACAGGGAGGTGTGTTACTCCAAGGGATGCACACAGGGAGATGTGGTACTCACAGGATGCACACAGGGAGGTGTGTTACTCCAAGGGATGCACACANGGAGGTGTGGTACTCCAAGGGATGCACACAGGGAGGTGTGGTACTCATAGGATGCGCACAGGGAGGTGTGTTACTCACAGGATGCCCAAAGGGAGGTGTGGTACTCACAGGATGCACACAGGGAGGTGTGGTACTCACAGGATGCACACAGGGAGGTGCATACCTTTCACTGTACACAGTGAGTTGCATTACTCAGAACACACTGCACACAGTGAGTGCATTACTTACAGGATGCACTGCATGCAGCAAGGTACATCACTCATAGGATTCACTGCATGCAGTGGGCTGCATTACTCACAGGATACATTACTCACAGGATGCATTACTCACAGGATACACTGCACACAGATGCATCACTCTGAGGTTGCATTGCACACAGCGAGTGACATTATTCATAGTAACACAGTGGGGTGCATTACTCATAGGATGCATTACTCATGGGATGCATTACTCACAGGATGCACTGCATGCAGTGGGCTGCATTACTCACAGGATGCATTACTCATGGGATGCATTCCTCACAGAATGCATTACTCACAGGAGGCATTGAGCTGCGAGGCACATAACTCATAGGTTACACTGCACAAATGAATGCATTTCTCACAGGATGTGCCAGGGAGTGAGAGGGAAGGACCCCACTGCGGGTGACCAGGGGGACCCTGAGGGTAGTGCCAGCCCCCTGGAGCCAGTGCTGGCCATGGCACAGAGCCCACGGGTGCTGCGGTCTGTGGTGGGAGGGGAAATGGCAGAGGGCACTGTTGTATTCCCAGGGAGCAATGTCCCCTCCCAGAGCTCAGCCCCTCTGCTGATGGGAAAACCCGCAGGAGACACGGACATGCTGGGGAGCCCAATAAAAAGCCTTGAGGATGCTGGAGGGACTGGAGTCTCTTTGTGGAGAAAGCTGGGAGGGCTGGACTGCTCCAGCTGGAGGAGGCTCAGGGGGATATTCCCACTGTGTGAACACCTGGAGGGAGGGTGCAGAGAGGACGCAGCCTCAGGTGGGATGAACCGGGAGTATCCTCCTCCAGCAGTGCTCAGAGTGCGGGACCAGGTCACAGACCAAAGTGGCCAGAAAATCCCCCTGGATTTCTCCCCGGAGCACTGGGAAATCTCAGCAGAACCTACAGAACCTGGGGCTTCAGCTTGCTCTGGTGGAGCTGAACTGTTGACTTGGAAGGAGATGTTTTATTTCTAGTCTTCCCTGAGAAGTCTAATTTTCAGATGAGTGATATGTGTAGACACCCTTCAATTCAACTTCCAACCCTGCTGTCCTGCAGGATGCTCCAGATGGGCATACAACTGCCACCAAGACAGGAGCAGAGGCTTTGGGGTGGATGCAAGAACAGAATAAAACTATTCTTTAAGCCTCCTCTCAGCATCTGCAGTTTACATATATTTTTTTTTTTAAAACAGGTGGTCTTTACTATGTGATGAGTCCACCTGATGGTGTTTTGAACCCAAGAAAACTTGCAGCACAAGGGGGCCCTGTGGTGTTGAGTCCTGCAGCTGAATTAGTCCCGTGTGGCTCTGGGCCACTCAGGGTTGCTGAGGTGAGCCCCAAGCAGCACATCTGTACATGGGGCTGGGCTGGCAAAGCCTCAGTGAAACAGCAGAAAATCACAGAATCTCACACTGGCTGGGGCAGGGAGTAATCTCTGGAAATCATCTGGATCTCTGGAGATCGTTTAGTCCAATGTCGCCCGCTAAAGCAGGGCCACCGTACTGTCCAGGACAATTTCCAGAATACTCTCGGTTATCTCCAAGGATGGAGATGACACAACTTCCCTGGGCAACCTGTTCAGTGCAAAGTGCCCAGTCCCTGGCATTGGCAGGGAGAAATCCAGGGTGGGAACACCAGGTGTGCCCAGGTACAGCTCTGGCTGATTTAATCCCATGGGGGCTTTAATCCCATGGCTGCAGGGCAGGGTTAGGCTGGACCTGTGTCATGCAGGTGCCTGTGGCTGAGGGCAATCCCAGGAATATGAAATCACAGGCACAGCTCCAGGAGTCTGTGTGTGACACCAGGATCAGAGCTTCCACCTCACTGCCCAAAGCCACCAGCTGTGGGGTTTGGGTATCCATTAGCACCGAGGTGACGGGGATAAGTGGGAACAACACTGGGATCAAAATGTGCCAGCAAGGCATCCCCAGGAGCCCCAGCCCAGTGACAGGGGAGTTCAAAAGTTCAGGAGCATGGCTGACAGGGAAACGTGTTGGAAAATACAGACCTTAATTACAATGACCACGTGTGACCCTGCCTTTGCTGGGGACCTGGCGGCTGAAGTGCCACTCCAGCAGGGGCTGGTGCCTGTGCCAGCAGCCCTGGCAGCAGGGACAGAGCAGCAGCACTGAGGGCCAGGGCTGCAGGGCACAGCTCCCCACTAAACACCCCTCTTTGGTCCTTTGGGGATGAAAGTCCCCCGGGCTGCAGGTCTGTCTCCAGGGGAAGAGCTGGAGTAGCAGGGGCTTTGCATGAAAATGAGCCAGGGAAACACAGGGATAGAAGATTTCACCGGCAGAGCAGGAAGCCACAGGGGAAATTTGTTGAGATAAGTGCCTGATTTTCAGGTACTTACATAGAATTTCTGTGGTGCCTCTAGCAGTGACTTTAACTCACAGTTTGATTATGTGAGAGACAGCAAGGCTGGAAATAACACATTCATCGAAACAGAGTGGTTTGGGTTGGAAGGAACCTTAATGCCCATCCAGTGCCATCCCTGCCATGGGCAGGGACACCTTCCACTGTCCCAGGCTGCTCAGAGTCCTGCCCAGCCTTGTCTTGGACACTTTCAGGGATGGGGCACCCACAGCTGCTCTGGGCAACTCCTTGTAAGAGTAAAGCCAAAGAAATCATCTGTGCCAAGTGCAGTATTTTCCTGAGCTTCACCAGTGAACAGACAATCAGTAATGGGAAGTACCAGCCTCTGCACCAGGCAAGCAGAGCCAAAGAAGGACCCCAGGGTGCTCTGACAGCTCAGCAGCCTCTGCACTCACAGAAAGCTCCAGTAAACATTAATATTGATTACTAATTTACAAATGACCAAAGGACATGGGCTGAAACCCAGTGCCGGCAAAATCTCTGCCTCCCAGCTATCACAGCTCCCTCACACTCCCCATGAGGCCATTGCTTCCCACCCCTCACCCCCGACCCTGGCAGCACTGGGATGTGCTGGGCAGCTCCAGACTCTGTGTGCACAGTGAATTATTTGTGAGGTACCTTCCACATCCTCACTGAGTCCCTTGCAGAGGGGTGCTTATAAATAAATTAACTCCTTGCAGCTCTAAGGCATCTGACAGCACACCCCCCCTTCCTTTTCCACATTGGCTCGGGTTTGGTAAGCCAGCATCAAACTTTATTTCCTTAACAAATGATTTTGTATGATCTAAGGTGCCCTGGGTCTGAAATTCACCTGTCACAAGAAGAAAACCCACAATTATGTCACCCTCCTGTCTGCAGTGTGCAATTTATCCAGCAAATTGATCTCCTTTTGTCTTAGGCTGCTGCTTGCCAAAGTGCCTTTGGAACTGGTTTCCTATGGGAAATGGCTTGATGAGTTTGTTAGGAGAAGAGTTTCCTCTGCTGAGTGAGCTGATTCCTGTCTAAATCTTTTCCCTTGACTGAGACAGATTTTATTAAGCCATAAGGCACTCCTGAGCTCCGTGATGAATATTAGAACTTGAGCAAGGCAGGGAGGGTGGGAGGGACTCGGGGCAAGAAGCACACTGGGGTCTGGGGCATATTCAGGGTTAAATAGAGGTTTAAAGGGAGGGGATCTTGAAGTTCTGTGCAAACACAATGCAGCTGGACAATGATCAGAAAGGGTCAGGAGGAGCAGCAGCACTCACAGACAGCGAGGCTCCAGCCCTTCTGCTGCCATTAGTGATGCTGTTAAAATTCCCACAGATTCCCAGCTGACCCAAAACCCTCACCGATTGACTCCAAAAGTAATTGAGAGCACATCAAAATGTTTCTGAGCAGCTTTTCTGGGCTGCCTGGGAAACAAATCGCCTGTACCTGAGCAATCAGCTGGCCCTAGTGGAGCATTTGGGTAAACCCAGGTGTGACTGGATGCAGGTTATTGCTGTGAACAGGAATTATTTGTCTCCCCTGTTCCCTGGTGCTGAGCCCTGGCTGGCAGCACTGATGGCTGGGTGAGATATTCACCTGTTCTCAATTGCAGGTCATTGTCCTGAGCCTCCGGGTCTTGGGTAACAGCTGAATTTTGATCTGTTAGCCGTTCTCCTTTTCCCCCCACACACACATTTCCCCAACCCCTTCCCCCCTCCCTTCCTCTTTCCCCTTCTCCCTCCCCTCCAGGGATTTGTTCTCCCTTGGTCTCACAGTGCTGGTGAGCAGTAGGATGTCTCACCATCATCTCAGCTCTAGAGGAAATTTTATCTTTTCTTTTTCACTGTTGCTGAATGAAGGATCAGGATTTGTGATGGAACTTGTTTAGACACACTCTCTTACACCCTGTTTTTTTCCTCGGTGTTTTCCCTGGCTCTTGCATGATCCTCTTGGCTGGGACTGCAGTGTTGGGAAAGAGGGAAGTGTTTCACAATAAGGAGCATCTGAGTCAGTGGGAAAGACTGAGGTGGCCTTTATCAGAGTGCTCTGACCTGTCCTGAAAATGCAGCTCCCAGATGCCTCAAGCCCAGGGGAAAGCATCGTGTGACAGGTCATTGTTTTCCCACTCCAAGGGAGAAGCTCAACACAGAGACAAAAGTCAGTGTTGGCTCCCCTTGGACTGGGTGAGCAGCTGGTGACCAACTGTGGCCACCACCACCGTGTCTCAAAAATCACCAGCACGGAGAAAATGGGTATTTGGGGCTGAAGCACAGAATCATGAAATCACAGAATCCCAGGCTGGTTTGGTTGGAAGGAACCTCAAAGTTCATCTCATTCCAATCCCTTGCCACAGGCAGGGACACCTGCCACTGTCCCAGGGTGCTCCAAGCCCCACCCACCCTGGCCTTGGGCACTGCCAGGGATCCAGGGGCAGCCACAGCTTCTCTGAGCACCCTGTGCCAGGACAGGGAATGTTCAAGGTGACATTCCCAGGGTGCAGCCAGACTGACATTACTGATAGTCTCTGATTATATCTGAGATATAGTATTTTATTATTACTGATATTCTCTGATTATATCCTCCAGCCCCTCAGTACTGTGCACCCCTGTGGGAGGCTTTAGTGACAAACTGGGATAACTGGGGCTCAGCTGTCTTGATTACCACCACTGAAGGCTTCCCACAGCAGCTTCTTCCTCCTTCAGAGAGCACTGTGCTCCTTGTTCTGGCTTCTGGGATTGTTCCACAAGTAATGAGTAAGTCCAGAGAGGGAAGGAGGACATGAGGGGAGAGCTGGAGCACTTCTCCTGTGAGGAAAGGCTGGCATAGCTGGGGGTGTTCAGCCTGGAGAAGAGAAGCTCCAGGGAAACCTCAGAGCCCCTGCCAGAGACTAAAGGGGCTCCAAGAGAGCTGGAGAGGGACTGGGGACAAGGCATGGAGGAACAGGACAAGGGGGAATGGCTTCCACTGACAGAGGAAAGGGTTAGGTGGGATATTGGGAAGGAATTGTCCCCTGTAAGGGTGGAGAGGCCCTGGCACAGGCTGCCCAGAGAAGCTGTGGCTGGCCCTGGATCCCTGGCAGTGTCCAAGGCCAGGTTGGATGGGTCTTGGAGCAGCCTGGGCTAGTGGGAGATGTCACTGCCCATGGTAGGGGTGGGACTGGATGGGCTTTAAGGTCCCTTCCTGCACAAATCATTCTGTCATTCCATGGATTCTGTGAGTTCCTTCCACCAGCGCTGGTCTGGTAAAGGCATTTTCCACATCAGGACCTCCTGGGCTGCCTCTTGCCACAGTCACTGGCTCACCCAGGAAAGTCTCTTAGTGCTGCCCTGCTGGGAGGAGGCCTTGGCTGCTGCTTGGACACTGCTCTGTGCCTGATACCACAGGTGGGGCACAGGAATTTCCTCTCTGGAGGAGACAGGGTGTAGTTGGAGCCTCTGGATATTTGGGTAGGATGCCACAGTCTGTCCCTGTAGCTGAACTCCAGTCACTTGTTGGTTCCCTCTGGCCCTGAGGGGAGACAGGAAGGTACAGCAGAGCAGGAACCAAAGCTAGATTGGACTGTAATTTAATCACAGCCCTGTCAAATCTCCTACCACCATCAGCTCCCCTGCCCTTTTGTGCAAGTGAAACAAAACAGAACATGCAGCATCTTGCAGCAAGGAGGGTTCAGATCCCCAAAATCATGTGCTCAAGGGTGCAGAGGGAGGATTATATGGATCACCATGGCCCCACTTCATCACCAGGGAATCCCAAGCCATCCTGGAGTCCCAAGACAGGCTTTCTGCAGTGATGGACACTGTGCTGAGGGCACACATAAAGCCCTGCTGACCTGGGCTGAGCAGACCCAGCTCCCCAGGGAACTGAGCACTGCTGGAGCTTTGAGAAACACAATTAAACACCTCCAGGTCTGTGCCTTACAGCCTTTGGCCCCTTCACAACCTGCCAACTTACCACAGAAAATGTTGTGTCATCCTCAGGTCTCGACTTGTCCCTTCCTGGTGCCTGCAGACACAGATTTTTGGCAGTGTTTCCCTCCTTCAAAAGCCTCTGTCTCTCTTCTGCTCTCCAAATCCTTGTTTCTCATCTCTCCCATAAGACACTTGCTGTCTGCAGAGAAAGGCAAATAAGAGTTTGGAATTGGGAATTT
Source organism: Irena cyanogastra (assembly GCA_013397155.1). Taxonomy (NCBI): domain Eukaryota; kingdom Metazoa; phylum Chordata; class Aves; order Passeriformes; family Irenidae; genus Irena; species Irena cyanogastra. The sequence continues at coordinate 776,010 of VWZV01017441.1, read as the reverse complement.
TTTTCTCTTTTTAAATTTTTTTTTCCCTAGGGACTGAGTCCTTCCCCCTGTGCTGGCAGGGACCTGCAGCCCAGACAGCCAGGCCCTTTCCTAAGCCCTGGGAGGCTCTGGGGCTGCCACCCCTCACTCTGCACAGAAAACAGCTGCAGAAACACATCTTCCCTGAGGTTCACATGCAAGCTGGGACAGGCAGCCCGTGGTTCAGGGAAGAGGGACAGAGCTCTTGATGCAGGAAATCTCTCCAGTCAGCCATGCAAAGTAGCCCTGAGGAGCTTTTGCAGGAATGCAGGAGAAAGGTTCTGTCCCACAAGGGGAGAGTCTGGACTGACTGTGGTGAGTGCACTAAAACTCAGTGAGAAACTGTCAGAAAGCAGAAAAGGGTTTGATTTAATTTAACTTTCCAGGGAAGCTGATCCTGCCCCCTGCATCCTCACATGCACATGTACAAGCAGCAGGATGTGGTGCATGGGTGGGCACACTGCAATAAATTGTTATCCCAAATCCATTTTCCACACTAGTGCAGGCTTTCCAGGGAGGCATTGCAAGGACACAGCAGCTGGCACCCTTTCTGTCCTTACAACCCCTCCCTGGGTGCTTGTGATTGTCAAGGATAAGAGGTTTTGGGGCAGTAGTTTTGACCCAGAAGTCAACATTTATTGCAGTGTGATCTTTTGCTTTAGACTTTTCTTGCCTCACCCTCACTAAGTCTTAAGTGAGATTGATTTCTGCTGCCTGTGTTTCCTCGTTTGGGGCCTCTGGTGGATGTGGTGTATTTGTTGGGACAACATGATGAGAACAGCACAGACACCGTGGTGTTTGGCTGCCAGGACAGGTTTCTGCTGCCAAGTCACCTGGGCCTTGGGCTTTGTACAGGTAACACTTCTCTTCTGCTGTCACCCACGTCCCTTCAGTCAGCCTGGGCTTACCTGGAGACAACCCACACCATTCTGTGGGCCAGGGAAGGATGAATACCACAGCTGGTGGTGGGTCTCACAGAATCAGGGCATTATTAAGGTTGCAAAAGATCCCCAAGATCATCAAGTCCCATCTTCACAAGACTTAACTCCCGTGGCCACCAAGCCACAGCACAAAGGTCTACTGGGGGTTTTTTTTGAACACTTCCAAGGACTGTAATTCCACCACTGCCTTGGGCAGCCTGTGCCAATGCCTAAGCACCCTTTCAGTGAAGGATTTTTCCTTAATATCCAACCATTTCCTCTTGTTCCTTGGGAACAGAGCCCAGCCAACCTCCCAGCCCCAGCTGTTCCCTCCTGCCAGGGAGTTGTGGAGACCCAGAAGTGCCCCCGAGCCTCTTTTACTCCAGGCTGAACAACCCCAGAAGGAAATATTTAATTTGAAGAGCAGCCTCTCATTTTCTTGTCTCACCTGTGAGCCCTCAGACCACATCAGGAGAATCCCCTGCCTGGCTGGATTTGTCATATGCCAGACTTTCGTGAGATGCTTTTGGTTCTCTGTGACTTTTGGGAAGAACTTTGACAAAGGCTTTTGAAAGACTCAGTAAATTGCACCCTTCAAAACTGCTTTGCTGACACACTTAAAGCAGGCAGAGGAACACAATTTTCCTTTAAAGAGGACATGCTGGGTTCTCTGTCTTACGTGCCATAACCAGTAATGAAAGTCAAGCACATCCCCTGCACACTCCCAGGCTTGTTTAACCCTTGCCTGCTGCAAGATGCACAAGGAAAGACAGCAAACTACTGAAAACCTGAGCAAATCTGCAGATGAAATGAGAAAAAAGGCCAAATCCAAAAAAAATCTGATTCCAGAGAAGCAGGAGGAATGGATTTTGAGGAGTGAGTAGGGCTTTTTTTCTTGGCTAGAGATCATATTTGCAGTTTGCCCTCCTAGAGTTTTTAAAACAGCAGAGTAAAATGCTAATTAAAAGATATAGCTTGACAAACTAACTCTAAACATCAGTTATATACTGTTTGTAGCTAAAACTTGAGTATTTAACAATAGGATCAGTAGATAACTGATCCATCAGGATCATCCCCAGTCTATCCTCAGCTTCTCCAAGAGTCTGAGCTCCCCGGATGAGTCCTTGCTCAGAACTCCCTGTGCCAAGTCCCCTGTCTCCGAAAGAAATCCTGGCTCAGAGGGCCTCACCTCTTTCTGGTGGCATTTATTTATATGCCAAGTTTGGAGCAATCTTCAGGTTTTCCTCAGGAGTTTGATGACACAGCTCAAGTACTTGATTAGATTTGTGGTTTACAGTTAATAGTGAGCACAGCTACAAAAAATGAAGTGTTTCACCTGCGACTTGAAAAACCACAAAAATACCGTCTCCTGGCATGGCAACAGTGTCCTAAAGGGGGAAAATGAGAGAACATCCCCATCTCTGTCCCACTGACCCTAAACAGTCCTCTCCACTGAAGGAGATTTTCTCTCTCATAGGTTGTCACGAACAAGCTCTGTACAGGTGCTTGGACAGGCTCCTGCCTTTTCCCTGCTGCACATAAATCAGGGTAAGGACGTCCTGCCCTGCTCTGAGATGGCAAACAGCTGGGATAATGCCTCACCAGAGAGAACAGATCCACACGGGAATGCATCCCAGCTTCCCAAACCCTGGCCAGCTACGGCTGGGCAAAACCATCCCCCCAGCCCTGGCCGTGCTGGGGTCACTCCAGAGGGGAGGGAAGGGCGTGGGGGCGGCCTGGCAAACCCATCTCCTGCCAGGACAAGCAGTCCCAGAGGCACAGACCGTGTGTGTTCCAGGGATCCCAGGAGGGGAAGAGTCAGACTCCAGCCAGGAAGTGCATCCAGCAGGTGGGGGCTCAGCTGAGTGGAGGGGAAGCAGTGGAACAGAAGGAACTGGAGGTAACTTGAAGGTGGTAGAACAGAAGAGTAATTTCAGGAAAGACATGGAATCATGGAATATATAATCATGGAATGTCCTGAGCTGGAAAGGGCCCACAAGGATCATCCAGTCCAGCTCCTGGCTCTGCACAGACACCCCAACAATCCCACCCTGGGCATCCCTGGGAGCATTGTCCCAATGCTCCTGGTGCTGTGGCAGCCTTGGACTGTGCCCATTCCCTGGGGAGCCTGGGCACTGCCCAGCACCCTCTGGGGGATGAACCTTTCCTGATATCCAGCCTAAATCCCCCTGACACAGCCTGAACACCACTGAGTTAATACAGTTAAATACAGTTAATACAGAAAAATCTTGGGTTAAAGAGCACGGCAATGACCCTAAGGCAATCCCTAAGGAAGGGCAGTGGGTACAGTCGGACTGGAGTTTGATTAACCTCAGGTGACACCTGAGTACACCAGGGCTAAGCAGTGGCCTGGGCTAGTTCAATATCTCCATGTGCTCTCTGGGTGACAATTCAGGTGCAGCCTCATTATGTTTGTAGGCAGCACCAGAGAGGAGGAAGCAGCTGGCACAGAAGTGGCAGAGCTTTAGGCCAGAAGAACCTCAACAAACTTCAGATCTGGGCCAACGGGAGCCTCTCAAACTGCTGCGGGCCAGGGCAGGGTGACCCCGGTCAGCAGTGCAGCCTGGGAAGTAATGGATCAGCCTGTGGGAAGGACCAGGGGGACAGATGGAACACGAGTCAACAGTGCACTCTCATGGCAAATCAGGGAAACCACAAACTGGGCTTCACGAGGACTGGGACCAGAAGGGAGGAGTCACCAGTTCCCTTCACTCTGTGCTGGGATCCCTCGTCCTTGTCCATCCCCCGAAGCCCCTTCTCCACCCAGAACAAGAGGGTGTGACAGAAACACACAGCCGATGTGGCAGGGGCTAGCTGAGGTGTCGGGGGATGGCTGAGGTGTCAGGGCTCTGACTCGTGGCCCCAGGACAGGTGGATGGAGTTGGTTTGTGCTGTCACACAAAGATGATCCTGAGGGACTGGAGATCACAGACCACAAACTGTTGGAGGGCACTTAGAGAATGACACCAAGGAGACAATAAGGTGGGATATTAGGGAAAAACGCCAACAAAGCATAAGCTCTCACTCCATCAGGTCCCAGAGTGACCACGTTTCCCAAAATATCTGCTGTTCCCCAGAGTCACAGTGCTTCTGCAGAATGAATATTCCCAGCTCATGGTCTTCCATTCAACTCCCTCATCTGCACAGCAAAGAGCTATCAGGATAATTGTTCCTCAACATTTAATTGTGTGGAATTCTGTTTACCTAAAACTTCTCACCAAGCAGATGTCAGTATTGAGACCTGATCCTCCAGGAAAGGAAATTAAAAGTGGAGCATATTAAGATCAGCCTGTGAACCATCAGTGTTGTGCAAATTGGACAGTTAAAGCTACAGTTTGGGATATTGCCTGCTTTGTGCACAACTGAGGGAATAATTTATGATAACAATTTTCATATAATGTAAAAAGAGAAGAATAGATCACTATGGTAGCTGAGGGTGGAAGGGAGGTGGGAAAAGCAATAGAAATTGAAGAAAATGAATTAACCAGTAGCTGAATTTTTCGCATTTGTGTATCTCCAAAAAAGAAAACTAAAGTAGAAAATTTGACTCATTCAGAGCAGACAATGTTTTGCTTGTTCTTAAAGGCATCTCAGGGAATGAATGCAAACTGAGAGGGAGATGTATGCAAATTCATGCAAATTCATCTGCAGATCAGCACATACCATCAGTCTCTTGGCACCCTCCCAGCTCTGCGCTGGAGCTGGAGGGACTGAGGAGGGACTGAGCAGGGGCTGAGCAGGGTGAGGGGCAGTGGAAGTGTTGTGGTCCCTCCCAGCAGGACCCAGAGCCCTGGGGCTGTTTTCCTGCTGCCCTTTTCTCCCTCCTGCACCATCAGCATCTCTTTCTTCTGCTCAGGGACACATGGGAAAGCTGGAGCACAGGAACAAGGCAGGGACTGACACCTGCAGTTCAATTTGCTGGCCATCAGCCATCATCCTTCTTCCTCCCATAATTTTGCCTCTGAGTGAACAGAAATCTTCTCCATTTTGGCTTCTCCAAGTCCCCCTCAGAAGTGTCTGTGTTTGTATTCTCACACTCATGTTTTCTTGTACTTTAGACTCCTCTGTGTTTAAGGATTCACCTCTTCTGTTTGCCACCATCATCCCTCACACCCACGCAAAGAAGTGCTTATACTTGTTTATTCTTTGCTTTTCTTTCCAGATCACTTTTTAAAAAATATTCTGTCATAATGAAACATTTATGAGTGTTCTTCATGATGGGCTTCATCCTTATCTCCTGAGACCAGTGGTCCTTACTGACATCCAAACAGTAGGACTAAATTATTTCTCTTTCTTCCTAAGGAAAATAGCAATTTATTGTGAGCTTATGGGGTATTTTGAAGGGGATTTTTTTTCTTCCTTCTGCTTTGTTCAAACAGCTTTGTATGAATTGTGCTGGGAAAGTAAAGTATTAAAGTGTATTAAGTTACTCAATACTTACCAATACATCAAATCCACCAAGACACATTTTGTGGGCAGCACTGTCAGTACCGACACCAGCTTTGAAGGCCATCTGAACATCTTCCCAATTCTTTCCACCATCCCACCCTTACCTGTTGGCACTCCTCACCTGCAGAATTTTGTCTATTAGGACAGGAAAAGGGACTGGAAGCAGCACAGAGCAGAAACCAAGATTTATAGTTACTGCAGTGAAATGTTGGACTTGACAATCTTGGAAGTCCTTTCAAACCTTCATAATTCTGTGGCTGTATAAAATAATAAGAACATATGCATATATTTTATATATGTATTTTATATTTTTAGGACTGTGTTTTTAATAAATATGCTGTCATGCATTTAGAAGCTCCACAAATAAAGGAATAATGTGCAGCTGGGTTTATGTGTTGAATCAAATGTCAGAAGAGATTGTCCAGAGAGATTGTGGAGTCTTTGTCCTTGGAGGTTTTTGAGGCAGAACTGGAAAAAGCCCTGAGAAGTCTTTTCTGGCCTCATATCTGACCCTGCATTGAGCTGGAGGTTGGAGCAGAGACATCCTCAAGTCCCTCCAACAAATTACCCCAAAAATTTGTGAATTGGAATATTTCCTCAGGCAAGCTGTACTTGAGCTTATGGAATGTGTGATTTGAAGTTATATTCCCCACATCTCAAAGCTTTAATCCGACACTGTTCCTCTGCCACAAGCCAATGGACAGTCATCCTCAAAAATCCCAGTGTCCCTCCAATGTTGTTAGGGAGACTTTGTGCTTTGCATAGCCCAGGCATGAACCCCAGCCCTGTGTCACCTGGCACACGAGGCTGCTCATGGATGCCAAGAGAAGGTGTCAGCCAGGTTCTCCTGGTGGCTCACACGTGGCTCAGACCAAACTATTTTTAAGTCTACCTCATCTTTGGAAATGCCTCTGAGTTCCCAAATCAAGAGCCACAATCCTCCCTGGTCCAGCCCCAGCCTGAGCTATTGATATAGGCTATGGGTGCCTGGGAGTGGGGTCCAGATCCAACCCCACTGCACTGCCTGCCATGGAACCACAGACTGCTGTGGGCTGGAAAGAACCCTGCTTCCACCCCCACTGCAAGGGCAGGTGTCACTGTTCCCAGAGGGCAAAATGAATGACTCCACAATTCATAATGATGATCAGGAGGCTTGACTTTCTTGAACAAGGCGTCTATTTTCATAATATCTTTCGCTAACAATTATGTGATTGGGTAAGTGGCACAACGCCTCTCTACCACCGTTGGCTGAGGCAGAGAGAGCATGTTTTGAGAACAGACACAAAGGGAAAAGTAAGCAAAGAGGAGACAACAGCTGTTGTTTTGAGAATGAGGGATGCTTACAAAAACCTTTTATCAGTCCATTTCTTGAGAACCAAAAATTCTCCACAGAACTGTCCTTGGAAAGGAAAGCAGCTCTCTCTTGGGAAAGCCCAGAGCCTGTGCTGAGTTTTTCTAAGTCCCACTGAAAGTCAGCCCCACAGGCAGGGATGCCAACCACTAGACCAGGTTCCCCAGATATATGATCCAGTTACAGCTATTTTTGGATAATGGAGGGTCACAAATTTGTCAGCAATTTTTAATTAAAGGTCCTATTCCTTCACCTCCCCTTTCTCTGTACTGGTTTTGTTCAGAGCTGCACAGCTTCCATTTAAACCCTTTGTTCAGCTTCTTACATCTGATAGTTTCTGAGATATTATTTCCAAACCCTGGAAGTGTCCAAGGCCAGGTTGGATGGGGCTTGGAGCAAACTGGTCTAGTAGAAATTGTCCTTGCCCTGGGCAGAGTGTGGAATGCTTTAGGATCCCTACCAACCCAAACAACTCTGACTTCACAATTTGACGATATTTAAAGTTACCTCCCAAGCCAGGCTGTGATTCAGTGACCCCCAGCCAGACTCTGTGGAAGCCCAGCTGTAAGTGCTGTACAGTGCTGCAGACAGCTGGGAAGCTCTGTCCTCCATGGCTGAGGATTAGCCTGTGCCTGGGCTCCTCTTTACTCTGCACCCAGTTTCCTGTATTTCTGCTATTTTTAACATGTGTAAACAATAAACAGCTTGGTGTGGACAGGTTGGAGTTCCATTTTCCCTGTTAGGCAGGTGAAGCACGAGGAATCAGCAGGAGTCTCACAAACACTCCATATGCTGTTTGTGAGGGTTTGGACATGGTATCAACACCTTTACTGGCTTAGGAGAGAAAGGATAGCCCTGTTGAGGCTGTGAGTGCCAGGACAGCCCAGTGTGGTCAGTGACACCTTGTGACAGACTGCAGAGGAGCCCAGCACGGACCTAGGACCTCAGGAGTTGATCTTCACATCTCAGCACTCAGCCACCCTGAGTTCATGGCTTGTTTCCTTCCCATATGCCCCAAGCAGAGCAAACTCCAGAGAAATTATTAAAAAAATAAATCTATATGACCATATTTACCATAAATGAGAGAAAATGCAAGAGAAATTATTTTTTTAAAAAAGTGGAAAGGGCCATATTTACCATAAATCAAGATAATTTCATTAGTCATAGAATTCCAAAATGGTTTGGATTGGAAGGAATCTTAAAGCTCATCTTGTTCCACCCCCCTTCCACTACAGCAAGTTGCTCCATGCTCTCTCCAGCCTCACCTTAGAAACTTATTAATAGTGAAGGACACTCTGAAGCTTAGGGAACAGCTCGAACAGAGCCAAGGCTGGCTCATAAGCGCTGGCTATTCCTGGCTATATTTTGGGAGCTGTGGGAAGTATCCCAGGGTCTCAGTCCCGCTGCTTGACCAGCTTGCAGTGGAACTGCTGCTCAGAGGTTCTCCCCATTTTGATAAGGGTTTGTGCCACCCCCATCAGCAGCACAGGATCTCTGGGCATTCAGACTGCTCCCACCCTGGCCCTGGCCCCTGGAAAGCCTCGTGTGAAAGTAAATCCATGCCTCTGGGCTGTGGAGCCCCATCCCTGCACAGGGGGAGCAGGGAGCCCTCCTCTCCTCCTTGCCTGGGTTTCACCTGTGTCCAGCAGGATGGACATGGAAAAGTGGTGTTCCCTCTCCTCCTGGGCTGGGAGCCAGGAGTGCCACTGCTTGCATTCAGGCCATCACCTGGACAGGACAAGAAGATTTTAAGTCACGTCCCTGAAGGCCAGCCCAATGGGACACAGCAGCCATTGGCTCTCTCATTCAGCAATTCATCTTCCTTAAGGAACCTTCCAAAGAGCCAAAGTGATAAAAAACCAGTTCATGGCGTCATAGAATGCCCTGAGCTGGAAGGGATCCACATGGATCATTGAGTTCAACTCCTGCCCTGCAGGATAACCCTGGGAATCTCACCGTGCTGTCAGAAGACCAGAAGACCTTGTGGGTTTCCAAGGCCTTACAGGAAAGCGCTTTAGGTGGCCTGGTGTGACCTCAGAGCTGACACTTGTTTGAGTTGTAGGTTGGACTAAACACTTCCTGACCTCAGGACATCCTTCCAATCTGGAGGACATCCTAGGAAAAAATAAATTAAAAAGCCCCGGCACAGCTCATGGAGGTGCAGTGTCTCCCCCACGCTGTTCCAGGACATGAGTAAGTTCATCTCATCTTTTGAAGCAAAAGGAATTTTCTTCTCTGGACTAAAAAAAACATTCCTTTAATAATCTCACACCTGCATTATTTGTCCAGAGCTGCAGCTGTAAATCTGCTGTGACAGCTCAGCACAAGGGGGAGGTCTTGTCTTACCTTCCACTGCTCCAGAGGTGCTCAACACACACCTCAGGGGTGCTGGGATTTCCTAGAGTGGCTCTGGAAGCTGAAACCCCTTGCAGAAAGGTGGACAAGCACAGGAGATACTGGGGGAGCTGGGACTGAGGTCAAGGAAGAGTGGGGAAGGTGAGAAGATGAGCAACAGGAGAGGATGCTCCCCTTGTCAGTGGCAGGAGCTGCTGCACTGGCTGAACTGCCCTGGTTTCATCTTGTTTCCTTTCTGCTTTGTGGGTTAACTGTTGGGATCTGGAGTGTGCCAGAGACAGTGGATCACCCCAGCTGCACTCATGGTCTGTTCTGGCACCGGGAGCACCTCAAACACCATCACTGCTCTGGCCCTGGTTCCAGTACAGACTGGGCTGCCCTCACTGTCCCTGCAGTCACTGGGGACCTCATTTGTTCTCAACAGCAGATATGAAAAAGCTGCTGCCTGTGTCAGCCCTGCTGGAGACAGGGGGAAAGAGCAGGTGGATTTAACATCAGAACTCAGGGGGTAAAGACAAGTGGGCCTCTTCCAGTCACACTGAGATTATTCACTCTCCTTCTGCCCCGTGCAGCTCACTGAGCACCTGACACCACCAGCCAGCTCCAGCTCTGGGCTCGTTCTGAGCCCTCAGCCTGCTTTTTTCCCCAGTGGGACAGGGCAGCCCTGCCCTCATGTTCACCCACAATCTGACATCGTTTCTCCACCTCTCAATCCCCACCCCTGCCTCCCCTGCTGTCCTGTTGCGTCCCATGTCCATACCCCTGATGCTCATATCCTTTACCCTCTGACAAATAACAGTCCATTTGCACACGGTGACACATGAAGAGCTGTCTTGTTCTCTGTTTACCTCCAGAAACTGAGAGATTTTCATCCCTGGGCTTAGCTGGCACTTTGCTGTCACAGAGCTCCCCCCATAGCTGCTGGGCTCTGCACTGACCCAGGGGAGCACAGAGAGAGGCTTTGGGCTTTACTCTGAGTCCCCAGAGATGGGTTTGCACCAGCGTGGCCCCCCAGTGGTGTCTGGGACATGTCCCTGTGCACGTTCAGAGCAGTGCCACCATCCTCCCAGCCCGGCTGGCGCTGCCTCGTGGCGCAGGCCCACGGCACGTGAGGAGTTAATGAAAACTGCTGGATTAAAATCATTACATTGTCACTGGCAATCCCTGCTGTTAGCCACGGGGAAGGGCCTCGTCTGCAGCTCCCTCACAATAAAATGAAGGGTAATTTCATCCAGTCACCTGCTGCTGACCTATTTAAAGTACCCGGAGCAGGGCAGAGCAGGTCGCTGCTGCCTCAGCCCATGGCAGCCAGGTCACGCTGCTGGTGACACGTCCTGGGCCACCTCTCTGGAGGCATGGGGCACCCACAGCATTCTCTCAGCGTGGGCAGTGTGAGCAGGCAGCTGGTTCTGCTGGCATGGCCCCAGGCAGGCTCTGTGCTGGGGTGCCAGAGGTGCCCGGGCAGGGAAGGGGCTGCACAAACCCAGCTGAGCCCTGGCCCAGGGGTCACAAGCCAGCACAGAGCCCACCCTGTGCACCTCTCCTTCCTCTGCCACTGCCCAAATGCCCCATCCCCGGGGGCTGAGGAAGAGGAAACTTGCCTGTGCTTGTTGCCACTGGAGCCACAGCTTTCCAAACTGGGCTTTTAAGACTTGAATTAACTCTTCCTTCTCGCAGTGATCCAGCTAGCACAACCAAATCCCTGCAGCAGGGAACTGCATGCTGGTGTCTCTTTGGTTTGGAGGTCAGGCTGGGAGGCACCCAGACAGCAGCTCCAGCATCCTGGGGTTATGCCAGAGGATCCAGCTCTGCTGAGAAGAAGCACAACTGTGCTGAACCCCCTCCCTGGGGATTGCCTGGCTGGGCTGGGTGACTCTTCAGGGAAACACAGAGCTCAAGCCTCCTGTCCTCTCTATAGAGGATGTACAGTAATATTAGAAGGTTATTACATCTCTTAAAATATTCAGTCTTTTCCAGCTCTTGGGAGTCCCTTGGTGACTAGGGGAGAAATGCTGCTTTCAAAAAATAAAAATTTAGAAAGTTCTTGCAGCCCCACTGGCACAGAAAAGGGGGTGGATGCCATCCCAAGGGCTCCAAAAGGCAGCTGCAGGGGGAAGCTCTCCTAAAACCTTCATAGCTCTGAGCCAGTCATGGCCAGGCATGACTCCACCAGTATCTTCTCTGCTGGCTGCCCTCAGCCCTCTCCAGGCTTTCTCTTATCCATGCACACCTTCCCCTCAGGCTCCCATCTCCCTCCCACCCTGGAGCCTCTCTAACCATTTTCTCTCCACCCAAGCAAACTGATATTCCCCTTTTCCCAGGCCACTCCATAGCTCCAAACTCCTCTGGTGTTTCCCTCACTGGAGACAGGGTGGGGGAAGGCAGGAAAAAGGAGTAACAGGGTGGGTGACACTGGACACATGCAGGGTGGTGTCACCTCCTGTCACAGGGACATCTGGGACCACCTCCAGTGTTAATTCATCCTGGCTGGACATAGTCAGGGTCTTGCCAAGCTCAGCCTGATCATGTACAAAGAAGCTCCAAGAAACCCACTGCTGGCCATGACAGGGGTGATGGAGCTGCTGGGTGGGTAGAAATCATGGACTTAATTATTAAACTAATTAATAATTCCAATCATTAAGATTGGGAAAGCTCTCTGAGATCTCCGTCCTCAATCATCAACCCAGCACTGCCAGGTCTGCTCCTAAACCACGTCCCCAAATGCCACACTCACAGGCTTTGAACCCTTGCAGGGATGGTGACTCCACCACTGCCCTGGACAGCCTGTGCCCGTGCCTGACCACCCTTTCTATAAGGAATTTTACCTACTATCCAACCTAAAGCTCCCTTGGCACAACTTGAGGCCATTCCCTCTATTCCTGTCACTCGTTTCCTGACAGCAGAGCCCAAACTCCCCAGGCCTGCCCTCCTTAATGTTGACAAAACTGCATAAAAAGGCCTTGTAGTGGCAAGCTGTGTGTTTTCTTAGATAGTTGGAGAAGGATATGGTGAGAGCCAGTGGCACAAAGACCACGGGGACAGGGCTGAGTGGAGCTGCACCAGGGCTCCCTGATGGATCCAGGGGAAGATCGCTGGGATGGATAGAGCTGGAGAACACAGGAGGGGAGAACTCACCCCCCATACACTGCCTGAAAGGGCTGGAGAGAGAGTGGAGCCAGATTTGGGTGTGCAGAGAAGGGACAGTGGCAATGGGCTAAGGCTGCCCAGAGAAGCTGTGGCTGCCCCATCCCTGGAAGTGTCCGAGACCAGGCTGGACAGGGCTTGGAGCAACCTGGGACAGTGGAAGATGAAATGAGCTTAAAGTCCCTTCCAACTCAAACCAGTCTGGGATTTTGGGGTTCTGTATTACTGTACAATGGGACACACAGGAAAACTTCTTTAGCTTGAAAGTGGACCTGCACAAGCACAGGGTGGCAGAAGTCTCTACTGTAGACCATGTGAAGTGAGTCCTGTCCTTGAAAATAGGTTTCCCTTTTTTTCGTGTGAGGAAGATTAATACCTTTCAATTTTTAAAACACATAAAGGTTTCTTGTATGTTCACATGACTCCATGAAAAAGAATAAAATAAATATTTAAATACTCCAATATTCTGAAATATTAAAAACTACTGTGCCAGGCCAGGGCATGTCATTTTAACACTTTTGTGATCGTGTGTGTTTTCCTGCCTTACCTGCAATGGAAAATCATCATTTCCAAGGGCCTTTGCCAGAGGCACGAGGTGGATTACCAGACCTGTGTCCTTCGTTTAGGAATAATAGCCATTAAACTCCTTGTTGCTATGGGGCTGCAATTTCCAGAGGCAATCCCCATTATCGTAGAGCTGGCTGCTGGCAAGCAGTTAATGAGAGAGCTTTGAAATGGCTCAGTGAAAACCCAGCTCCCTGCAGGCTTCAGAGCAGCAATGAAAGAGGAGAGGGAGCCAGAGCTGGGTCCAGCTGTGACAGCCCCGCTGTGGCTGCACAGACTGAGGGAAGCCCTTGTTGGAGCCAGCACAGGGGATTTTCTGCAGAGACTGATCATAGAATCATAGAATTCCAGAGTGGTTTGGGTTGGAAGGGACCTTAAAGCTCATCCAGTGCCACCCCCTGCCATGGCAGGGATGCCTTCCACTGTCCCAGGCTGCTCCCAGCCCCATCCAGCCTGGCCTTGGACACTGCCAGGGATCCAGGGGCAGCCACAGCTGCTCTGGGCACCTGTGCCAGGGCCTGCCCACCCTCACAGCCAGGAATTCCATCTCAATATCCCATCTAACCCTGCCCTAAGGCAGTGGGAAGCCATTCCCTCTTGCCCTGGTATTCCAGGCCCTTGTCCCAAATCCTTCTCCAGCTTCTTGTAGCGACTTTAGGCCCTGGAAGGGGCTCTGAGGCCTCCCTGAAGCCCTGTCCAGGTGATCAGCCCCAGCTCTCCTCTCCCAGCCTGGCTCCAGAGAGGCTTCAGCCCTCAGAGCATCTCCGTGCTCCCCGTGCCCAGGGCAGCCTGGAGTTTTTCAGTGGTGCAGAGACTGAGCTCTGTTCTGTGTGTTAACGACCTGTGGATAATCAGGGAGGTTGTGGTAGCCAGGACAGGTCTGTTTGCCCTCTGGGTGCAGGTCCAGGAGCAGGGAGGATTTTTGTCTCAACATGTGGGCAAATTGAGAAAGGCAAAAAATATGTGTTTTCTGTAAATGCATTAAATAAATTAAATGTATGGAAAAGAGTTTACTCTTGTTGAGGAGCCAGAGGGCTCCATGCTTCCTGAGGGACCAGGAGCTGGGAGCCAGGGGTGATGCCGTGGCCAGAGTCAGGGATTCCACCAGCCCCAAGGTACCTGAGCGAGGGGAGCAGAGCAGCTGCAGCCCCATGGGGAGGGACAGTCCAGAGCCTCCTTCGTCAGGGGGGCTGGAGGTGGTGAGGCAGATCCAGCATCAGCTCACACACCAGGGTCAGGATCAGTGCAATCCACAGCCATGGCATGGGCATGGCTGCACTGGGGACCGGCAGAGTTACAGCAAGTCCAGGCAAGGACTAAAGGCTCAGGTTTGGTTAAACTCAGCCCTCTGGGCCAGCAGGCAGGCTGGGGAGGGGGAGGCTCCAGGTGAGGCTGGCCCAGGCCATTGGTACTCCCAGGCCCTTGGCAAATCCCCCTGGAAATGAGGCATGTCCAATCCTTAGCAGACAGCAGAGTTTCCTGTTTCATTTGATTTCATCACCAATCTGTTTTCAAAAATCCCCACATCCCTAGGTCTTGGGATCATGACATAAGGAAAAAAAAAGAGTAAAACCATTGTGCCTCTGTATTACTTCCTTTGAAGAAACCTTTGAAAACATGTCCTGGCTGCCTCCAGTATGGAATATTTCCTCTCAGGCTTCTGACTTTTGCTTCCTGATTGCCTGAGCAGGGCAATGCCAGCAAATGGCACTGCTGGCCACCCCTCCACTGCCACCTGAGCCATGCCACTGCCACTAATCCTGGATACAGGAACATGCAGCTGGAGCCCCTCTGGAACTCTGCTCCATCTTTTGACTTTGAAAGCTCACTTCAACTACACAAAACCATCAATAAAATGAACCAGCTGGTACCGGGACACAAAGGCTGACAATGGTGCCTGGTAGGACACAAAGGACACCCAGTGGGACAACAAAGTCCTGCCTGGGCTCTGCAATGTGGGGCCGTGGGAGGGGGAGAGGCCCCCTCGCCCCCCTCCGTGGTTCAAAGGGCAGCGAGGAGAGAAGGGCAATTAGAGCCGGCAATTGCCTTCCCCCAGCAGCCCCCGCCGTGTCACTGAGAGAGACTGACAGCCCAGGGAGGAGGGGACAGTCCATGGGACATGTCACTGCTCTCCTGCACCAGACTGTCCCTTGTCCATTTTCTCATTCCTTCTTTAACTGCTAGAGCATCTGGGCCTGATCCATCTGCTCAGACTGTTTCGTTTGAGGGGCTTTTTCTTCCTGACAATAAAAAAATCTCACCACAAGATACCCCCATCAGTCTCCTCTGGGCAGCAAAACCAGACCTTGCCATGTTCCCTGTGCAGGGACTCGCTCTGAACCAGGGGCTGGGCAGCAGCTGGAGCCTTCTTGAAGAGCTGTGGGTGCATCTTTTGGCAGGAAAGTGCAGCAATACCTTTCAAGGCAGAGAGATTGAAGAACTTGGGGAAAGCAATAGGGGAGAGCTTTTCCTTATGTGATCACGGAATTATAGAATCCCAGAATGGTTTGAGGTAGAAAGGACCTTAAAGATCATCTCATTTCAACCCCCTGTCATGGTTGTGATGATGAGAGAACCTTGGGTGAGCAGAACTACCACCCAGCTGCTCACTTCCCCAGAAAAATGGGGAAAAATGGGGCAAAAACACTCACAGGCTGGGATAAGATGGGGAAGTCACCAATTACTGTCACAGGTTTAAAAAGGCACAATTTGGGGAAAAGCAATTTAATTTATTGCCTTAAAATTTGGGTAGTGGGAAACAAAAAGACAAACATCAAAGCAACATGTTTCCCCCTCACTCGCCAGTGCTTGCTCAGATTCAGTTTTGCTTCTTCACTCCAAACTCCCCTAATCACCCCCTCCAAAAAAGTGGTGCAAGGGACATTGAGGGCAGCAGGTGAAGGTCAGCACAAAGTGGTTTCTTGCTCTTGCTCCTTCCTCCTCACCTTTCCTGTGCTCCACCACGGGAGCCCCACAGGCTGCAGCCCTTCAGGAAAACCTCCTGCAGTGTGGTCCTTCGTTTTCATCAGAAATATCCATTTTCCCTGGAGTGGTTCCCCATGGGATGCTGTGTGAGTATCTGCCGTGGCATGGTCCCACCCACAGGTGCAGGGAACATCTGCCCTGGTCTGAGTCCTCCTTGGGCTGCAGAGAAAATCTACAGCCCCATGGAGCCCCTCCTGCTCCATGTTGCTGCTCCCCTTTTGCTTCTCACTTTGCTCTTTCCTTCCTCCCAACTGGCATCTCCTTCCCTTTCTGAAATGTTTTCACAGAGGCACCATCAGCTCCAC
Organism: Irena cyanogastra; assembly: GCA_013397155.1. Classification (NCBI taxonomy): domain Eukaryota; kingdom Metazoa; phylum Chordata; class Aves; order Passeriformes; family Irenidae; genus Irena; species Irena cyanogastra. Next base: position 759,898 of record VWZV01017441.1, on the reverse strand, counting down.
TGGCGGGCTCAGCCTTGGCCACGGAGCCGACTGGGACCAGCCCCCTGACTGGGACCCCCCACTGCACACCTCGGCCCCCCCAAATCCTTGCTGTGAAAGCCCAGGTGGGATGGCAAGCTGCATCCCCAAATTCAGCTAGAGAAATGGGATGGGAGAGGAACTCAAGAAGAAGGAGGAGTTTCTGGAAGCAGGAGAGATGTGGGGTCCCAGCAGGTGCTGCAGGAAGGAAGGGGCTCTGTGTGGGGGGAATTTCCCACATTGCTGATTTCGAAAGTCTCTGCATTAGTCACCTTGGTGCCAAAGGTTGTTTCTGGGCATAGATGGAAAAATAATTCAGCTGGAGACAGCCTGATGGGCACTCTGGCTCTCTGCTCCAGGACAAGCTGTGTCAAACACCTGGTAATGCAGCGTTCCTTGGCTGGCAGTGGAGACAGACGCAGCCAGACCGAGGAGCTCGGGACCAGGGCAGATCTTTGTGCTGATCTGCAGCTGAGTGGGGGGAGAAGCCTAAACAGCCCCCAGCCAGCTGTCTGTTTTGGTCATTCCCTATCCCACTGACTCCCCATCAGAGCTATTCCATGGATTGACCTTTGCAGCCCTTTGTGTTATGAAACACAAAATCCTTTGGCTGCAGTGCCCGTCTGATGTTCCCTCCTGGCTGTGGTTCCCTGGGTCACAGGGGTGCCCTGGGAGCAGGAGGGACAGGCTGCCCTGGAAACCACAGCATCTTCTTACGCCCCTTCTGAGGTTTCTCTAAGCTGGGACCCAGCGGAAAACCATTCAGTGGAGGCCACTCTCAGACCCCTAAGGATGGGTTGAGAAATATCAGTTGTTTGCCTTAATAAGTAAGTTTTAAATCAGAATAGGTCACTTAGAGTTATAACATTGTGTGGTTTTGCTGCTTGCTTAGCTTTCCTTTCTTAGTCTGAGTAGCTGGATTTGCAGAAGCCTCAAGTCACAAGCTCTGAACTCTCACCCAGATGTGGTTTTGGGTGGAATGGAGCTCATTTTCCCAGTAATTTTCCTTGTAGCTGGTACAGAGCTGTGTCTTGAATGCAGTAGGAGAATAATGCTGATAACACACTGATGTTTGGGCTGTTGCTGGGCAATGCTTTTCCTAAATCAGGAAGGGTTTGGGCTCCCAAGCTCTGCTGGCTCAGTGAGTGCTCAGGAAGCACAGAGCAGGAGATAAGGAGGCTCCTGCCATCAGTGGGAGCTGCAATTCCACAAGGTAAGAGAAGTCAATGGCCTGTGTGTGTGGAGACAGAAGGAGTCCAATAAGGTGTTAGAAGACTCCAGACCAAAAATCACCACTGGGGACATGAAGAGCATGTGCACAAACTGCGAGAGCAGAAAAGCCCAGGGATCTCTTTTTTCAGGGTCACTCTGCAGAAACACCCAGCTCAAGCTGTTCCCATTGCTGTAGCACTCAAATATTTCTCTTTTTTTTTTTCTAGAATACAATGTCTGAAACTCTGCTGCAGGAAGCCAAGGGCGAAGAAACTTTTTTAACAGTTTGACATCTCAGGTGGGACCCAAGACCACAATCTTGGGTCCTTTCATCTCCAAAGATCCATTACCAGCAATGTGTGAGTTCCCCTGGGACCTTTGGTGTGGGACGCTGTGGTGGTTCAGGAATGGAATTCTCCAATTTAGTGCTCCCATGCTGCCCCTTGCTTCCCTCTCACCCTCCACCTGTGGGTGGCTGAAGAGGACAACTGAGGGCATGAAAGATAAAGATGGTGGGTTGAGATAAGAACAATTTACTGGAAACAGCAATGAAATAAGAAAATGAACAGTAACAGCAACAACACTAAAGACAAAGGGTGTAAGAAACTATTAACTTGGGAAAAAAGTACCCAATAATAGACAATACCCAACCACTTCCTCAACTGAAAGGGACTCCTTTCCCCCTTCTCCCAGAAGAGTCCCTCTCCCTGCTCCCAGCAATTCCACAAGGTGGTACAGAACAACTTTCAGGTCCTGGTCAGGCTCATTCCATGCTACTGCAAAAATTAACGCTGTCTGGTCAGAACCAGGACCAAGGCACGGAAGGATGAGTGTTAAAATCCCATCAGTAGATTTGGTGAAAATACTGGAATGAGTTTCTCTATACGAAGGGCTGGGGGGGTTGAACCCCTCTCCTGCAAGGCACAGCCTGGCCAGCACAAGGCACACATAGAATAGGATTTAAATCCCTCTTTGCTCCTAAAAATGATGGGAAAATAGACCCAGCACTGAGAAAGGGATGCCTTTAATAGAGGTACTACAAAACTGGGAAAAGAATCTTTGGCACAGCAGGTCTATCAAAAAAGCACACAGATATTTCATATGGAGGAGACTGGCCATTTATAACCAGAGATGGAGTCCCAGCAGAGCAGTGGCCACCACAAGGGACCTTTGACAGCACAGACTCACATTTCTGAGTCATTGACTGGGTTCCCAGGACAAAGAGATTGTTGGTATGGGTGGGATAACTGGGCATGAGGCCACCATAAAGAACGCTGGTAGCAGGGACAGAAGGAAATCAGAGTTCCCAGAAATGGGTAACAACAAAACCACGAGGAGCCTGATCTACTCTAATTAGCGAGGAGGTCATCAGCAGCCTCATTCACCAAAATTTGGGCACAGCTCTGGGGCACAGACATGTGGCTACATAGGCTCCACTGGATATTTTGGGCACTGTCAGAGTCTGGGCTGCTATTGGAGATACTGGAATGAAGGGATGGTACTGGGGAGAATGCCCTTTGCTATGAAGATCTGAAGAAGGAATGGGATGGCAGGTCCCCCAAGGGGCATAATCCCCTGGATCTGGAAGGTGACTGGGTGCATAACCATGCCCTCCTCTTTGGAGAGCATTTAGGATGTACTTTATAAATAATATAATATAATATAATATAATATAATATAATACAATACAATACAATACAATACAATAGTAGTCTATTATCACATTTCCAGCTCATAGCATGTTATGGGTACCCACACCACCTCTCCCCATTTCCCACTGTGCAGTACCACTGCAGCCAGGAAATCACCAGCAATCCTCCCTCTGGCTGCATCGCTGGGCAGATGCTCTGCTGCTTGTGGAGGGGTGAGGCCTGGCCCATTAATCTGTAGTCAGAGAGGCTGGCAGCTGGATTAGTGCTTCAGATGCTCTTAACATCTGCAGCTGCAGGGCAGCCCCAAATTCCTCAGCTGGAAGCCGGAGGTAGAAGCGAGGCTGGTAAGAGCTCTTCTTGGGGGGTTGGGGATTGAATTGCTGCTGCCAGGTAGATGGATGAGGGAGATTTTATGGCAGATTTTGTGGGAAAGATGCTGGTGGTGCTATTATCCTGGCACTAACCACAGTCCCTTGCTGTGGGTGTGATTCCCAAGGGTAAGGAGGCGTTGTTGGCTGTGTAGAGGGAACAAAGCAAAGGAGACTTGCAGGGGGCTGGAAGGACCCTCTGGAGGAGCCACAGTGAAAATGTGTCAGCCCTGAAGGTCTCAAAGCTTCAGTTTCTTGTGTTTGGAGGTGAGGTGAAGATGCTCAAGGGAAATGGGGAGTCCCAGAGCCCAGGGGTAAACACAGGATGCTGCCAGACCAGAGGCAGAGAGAGGGAAGGTGCTGCTGAGGACTTTTGTGGTTACTGTGGTTTATCTCATAGAATAGTTTGGGTTGGAAGGGACCTTTAAGACCACCTCATTTCCAACCACCATGTCCCTATCCAAAGCCAGTCTTGTCTCTGCAGCTCTTCTTACCTGAGCTGGGCTTTGTTACCTCTTTGCTCTGACTGCTTTTTTCATGCACCAACTCTGTTCTCTTCATCACAGGGGTTTATAAGGCCTTTATTTGTGGGGACCAACAGCACAGGGAATGAGAAGAGCCTCCTGAGCAGCCATGGAGGGGTTACAGCTGCGGGTAAGGATGCTCTTATGCACCTCTCAATGTCCTTCAGAGTGCCTGGCAGATAGGTGGAAGAAATCCCAGCTCCATCTCTGTCCTGTGAGCCTGGGAGCTGGGAATGACTCCCTTGTCTGTCACTGTGGGAGAACTCCAGGAGGCTGTTCAGGATTAAGCCCAGAGAGTGCCTGAGCTCCCAGCTTAACTCTCCATGTCCCCTCCCCTCGAGCAGCTCCCCAGGCTGCCTGGAGGCACTCGGGGACTGAGCCTCTCCTGCTTAATCGCCTCCTGTTCAGATGTCAGGAGGAGATGAAGCTGCTATAAATAGATGGTGAAGCCCTCCTGGTTTCAGCTGTGATTCACACACATGGCACAGAAGCATTAGGAGGAATTAACATCCAATCTCTCAGGCACTTTCCTGTGCAAATGCCATGCTGTCCCTGTCACTTAAGCTCCTTTCCCAGGGGAGATCAGCAGCACTCTCTGGAGCGCCTGGATGGGCCAAATGGATGGGGAAACCCAGAGCAGGACTCCTGGGGAGATAAACCTGGAGCAGAACTCCTGGGGAGATAAAGCTGGAGCAGGATTCCTGGGGAGATAAACCTGGAGCAGGACTCCTGGGGAGATAAACCTGGAGCAAGATTCCTGGGGAGATAAACCTGGAGCAGGACTCCTGGGGAGACAGAGGCGGCTGCTGCAGGCGGTGACAGAGCAGCAGCTGCCCGTGACACGGAGCTGCCTTTGGGAGATGCTGAGGGCTCCTGCTGGCCCCTGCCCGGGGCTGGGGCTGGCCAGGATGGGGCTGTTGAAGTGCCCACACGCCTGGACGAGGGACAACAGCCTTTGGGACTGAGGCAGCTCCTGGAGGTGGTACGTGAGGGGCTGGGGGTCTTTCTGGCTCTCCCTAATCCCTGCTGAGCTGTGCCTTGCTGACCGAGCAACCCTGGTGGGGCAGGACAGTGACCTGGGTGGTCCATTGGGAATCACCAGTTTTTCTCCCCATCCTAATTTTACAAAGCTCAGGGGCGAAAAAATGTATCCTACTGCTAAGCTGCCCCCATGGGAAGCTGTGTGCACTCATTCCTGCAAGTGTTTGCATTCATTTGCATGTGTTTAAGTGCTCAGTGTCCCCCTCCCCCTGCCTTGCTGTGTCTGTGCTGTGAGCAGTGACAGTCACAGAGACACGGAGGCAGGGGGAAACCAGAGGAAGGTGAGACCAGACAGGTCCTGGAGTGGGAATTGTGACAAGTGTTATAGGGATCTATCCATCTTGCCTGACAGTCTCCCAGGTGCTGGGGAAAAGTGGTGTTTTCCCTGAAAGGTAGTTTGGAGGGTAGAGCATCTCCTCAGGTGGATGAATATTTCTCATAAGCTCAGGTATCTGGTGTCCCATCAATAAAGAAGAGATCCATATCTCTAGTCCATGGAATTGCTGGGGTTTCTTTGCATTCCCACTGGATCACAGGGCAGAGAGGGGAAAAAAGCCTTTCAGAGGACTCATGATTCCACATGAAATAAAGAGGAGTTTGGACAGAAGGATGACTTTGGACTAAAAGATGAGCTCAAATTGGTATCTTTGTGTCCTCAGTTAGTGGGCCAGAGAGTCTGGAGTCTGTGAGATGAGGAATACACCAGAAAACAGTCTTCTCACCTCGTTCTTTGGGACTCAGGAGGGCTTCTCAGTGAAGCAAGGAAAGAGGCAGAAAAATGATCAGAGGAACTGAAAATTGGTGGAGGAGTCAATGTTATTAAGATGGGACTAAATCCAAGAAAGTCACCCCATGAGCGCCCCAGGGCAGAGGGCCCTGTCCCACTCCTTGCTGCAGGAAAACAGCTCTGGGTGACACCCTTGAACACACACTGAGCCACAGTGTGAGGGGACTAAAGAGATCTCAACACAGGCTTTTCCTTGAGTGATGGAATCTCCTGCCTGCTAAGGCCCTGAAGGAGGTTGGTATATCCAAACAAAATAGGATTGGTGTCAGGATGGAATTCCCCTATTTAGAAACAGGTCACAGGCTGGAACATGGATCTGGAGCATTCAGGCAGGCTCAGGTGTGAGTGGGTCTGCAGGCATCTGCACAGGCTTAAGCCATCCTTGAATTTTAATTATGTTTTGGAAGACCCTGACATAAGCTGCTTTCAGAAATTCCTATAGGAATGCCTGACCAGGCTGAAGGTTTTGAGGAAAAATTATGACATATTTCTGTTATTATGCAGAAAGTGGAGCTGCAACTCAGAGTTCCAGTGAAGGCTGGAAAACCCAGCTGGATCCACAGAATCATGTGTGAGTCTGGGAGAGGCTCTGCAGATTCCCTGGCTGTGAGTGACAAGACTCAGTTGATTTGCAGAAGCTTTGCATGAACTATCCTGTATTTCAAACACGGGGGAGAAAAAGGCTGTGTGGAAATCTAAAGGGAATATTTCAATCTGTCTATCCTACAAGTGAGTCCAGACAACCTGAAACAGCATAGGAATGTGGAGCATATTGGATGCAAATGGCAGGCCATATGTTTTATAACATTAATTGCCAAACTTTCAAAAGCACCCTCCTGACCTCCTGCAGGCAGTGAAGGAGCACAGCTCAGGCTCAGGCACCTCCTCATTTGTCATCTGTTCCTTGTTTTTCCTCAACATTGATCTGGTTCTCTCACCAACCTGGATGGTCTCCAGTGTTGTGAGAGCTGCACACACTCAAATATCAGGCAGTTTTCCAAAATATGGCATCTGTAAATGCCAGGCTAACAGATGGTACATGATAGAATGGGATTTACAGGCACAACAGAGAAGGGTGAGGGCAGCACGGAGTGAAAAATTCCATCATTCATCTAGAAAAGCTGGATCTGCTCAGATGGTCTGGCTGGTGGCTGCCACGAACAGATGCTGGACTCTGGAAAAAGGACTGGAAAGATATCCAGGAATAAGTCATGGTGATTAAGAAGGGAGGAAGTGAGAGCTGTAACTGTGACTCCTGCCAGGCTGGGATGATGGGCTTCACCTGCAGGGAGGGGAGAAGGCAAAAGGAGTGGTTGGTGTTCCACAAGAACCAACAAGGGCAGGAGAGTTGAGCTCACTGAAAGCCAGGAAGTAATTTCTGGTTCCAGTTACCCCAACATGGGCTGGTCTGCCCTGCCCTGGTGCAGCAATGGTACTGAAATTATCCCAGAATAGTTTGGGTTGAAGAGACCTTAAAGCTCATCCCATTCCACCCCTGCCATGGGCAGGGACACTTCCACCAGACCAGGTGAGTCCTGTCCCTGCAGCAGCTTTACTCTGCAGCCCAGCTGACACACACAGGTGTTTTCTGTCTCGTAGCCCACTCCTTTTCCATTCCCAGCAGGCGCCCTGCAGCCGGAGCTTCCTCAGGCTCACTGCCATGGAGGTGAAGTGGATCCATGTCCTGCTCGTCTTCCTCTTCCTGCTGTCCGTGGCCATGACCGGCTGCTTCCTATGGCAGTACAGCCTCCCCAAGGTGGAGCCCAGTGAGTAGGGGGTTTAACCTTGGTCATGGTGTGCCACAGAGTTTTGGAACACTAATAAAAGCTTTCTTCCCGTTTCTCCCCAACGAGCACAGATGTCCCCAGAGAGCAATAAAGCAAGGCCACAGAGGAGGTGAAGGCTGGGTTGATGGAGGTACCACTGCTGGTGTCCAAAGAAGGTCTATCACTCCTGGCCTAGATTTGGATAACTATTAAGGAAGCATTTTATTTTAGATTCTTTATCTTTTTTTCCCCTGTTGTTACTCCAGTTTAGAAATAGATTTTTTTAATACCTTACCATCTGCTTCAGCTTCAGCAGGGAATTTCCTGTCCCCCAAATCTTTGCCCTGGCTTAAGCTCCCTGGTTCACACTAGAATTCATGGAATCACAGAATCATAGAATGGTTTGTGCTGGATGGACCTTAAAGCCCATTCTCTTCCACCCCTGCTATTGGCATGGACATCTTCCACTATCCCAGGCTGCTCCAAGCCCCATCCAACCTGGCCTTGGACACTCCCAGGGATCCAGGGGCAGCCACAACTGCTCTGGGCACCTGTGCCAGGGACTCAGCATCCCTCCTCGCAGCCAAGAATTCCTTCCCAATATCCCACCTGACCCTTCCCTCTGGCAGTGGGAAGCCATTCCTCCTTGTCCTTGTCACTCCATCCCTTGTCCCAAGTTTCTCTCCAGCTCTTCTGGAGCCCCTTTTGGCCTTAGGAGAGACTCTAAAGCCTCCCTGGAGCTTCTGTTCTCCAGGAGAACACCCCCAGCTCTGCCAGCCTGGCTCCAGAGGGGCTCCAGCCCTTGGAACATCTCTGTGGCCTCTGAGGAAACTCAACTGATCCATTCAAGGCACAGCATGCACAAGGATTAAATATACACGCTGTCAATGGATCAGAGTTTTAAGGAGCTGAAAAGTGGCATAAAATCCATGATGAAGGTGCTAGAAGTATTTCAGAGACCAAGGTCTGAAAAGGTTTCAAACCACACATTTTTATCTCAGAGTACCAGACTGCCTGTGTAGGCTTTGTGTATCCATCCCTGTCCATCTCCAAGATTTCCTAGTGCCATTTCCCTCCTCATCCCTATTTCTGATGCTTCATGTTCACCTGGTAAGCCAGAAGATGGCATTTGGTCCCTAGCTGACAGAGCAGGGTAGCTCTATTTATGAACACCTTGGGATCAGCTGGGAAAATAGTGCCTCCAAGTAAGGGAGTTCCCATCTCTCTCTAAGTTTAAAGATCGTTGCTGGCCACACAGGATATCCCCTGTGTGGGATCTGGAGGATGCAGCTGATTCAGGAGACAACTCATGCAGTAGGTGTGGTGCCCACCAATGTTGTTAGTGCTGGATTTCAGGTGTCCCTCATGGTCACTCCTGGCCCCATTTTCTGAGGTTATGATACAGGGATGACTCTTCACCACTGCTCTCCTGAACCCCAGCTCAGACTTTCCTTTAGACATGGGCAGGCCCTTCCAGGGAGCTAAACCCACTGCCAGGCACCCAGAGTCTTCTGCAGCCCCAGTTCTTTACTCTCCCAGGTTGCAGAGTTAGCTGAAGTACATCCTGTGTCCATCCCATGTTGGGATAAGCAATAACAGGGCTCAGTGCCCCTGCCAGCCCTGTTTGACATCAGACAGAAATAATTCAGCATTGTCCCTTCCCTATGCAGAAGCATCTCCTAGGCCAACGCAAGCAAGAAAGCTTGTGGTGGCTGCTGGTGAGGTTCAAGCTTGCCTATGTGTCTGTGAAGGTCACCCTAAACTGTGTCACCTAAACTGTTTTCCAGATCCATCCGTGCAGGAGGTGAGGTCAGAAGCTGTGCAGATGTGTCCCCACTATCCTGAGCCAGTGCCACTGGACCACCCCCTCCCCATCCTGAAGGAAGCCCTGGAGAAGGTCTGTGGGGAGGAGGGACCAGAGGACACACAGCTCTTGGCTGCTTTTCTCCAGGGGTACAGGGGAGATGGTGGATTTTGCCACTGAGCATCCCTGGGGGAGGAGGTGGGGAATTGAGGAGGGGGAGAACACACAAACCTAGAAATGGATGTGTAAACTCCTTCAGTGAACAGTTCTCTTGCCCAGAGGGTGAGCTGGGATGGACAGACATCATCACTTGTCCATCAGAAGGTATGGTGAGCTTCCTCCCGCAAAAAATAATGGCTCTTTGCATCTGGTCCACTCTTAGGCAGCCCTCACCTCCTGGAGAGTACCTGGCTCAGGTACTCTCTGGTTCCAATTCATGAGCCAGTGCCAAATTTTCTTTCTTTGCTGGCTTTCCCCACACACCTGTTTAAAAATAAAAAAGATGCTTGTACATAACTCCAGGGAAGGGAGTGGAGGGGAAAGGAAGGAGGAAGGGAAAGGGGAAGGAGAAGGGGAAGGAGAAGAAGATCTGCATCTGTCTGGAAGAGGGTGGGATACACTGTCATTATATCCTCAGTATGAGATGGATCTGACATTTTAGCACTGCCTGAACTTCTGGCAGGCTCCATGTGCTCTGAGGAAATACTGCAGCATTTCTCTGACTGTCTGGACCATAAGGATAGTGATGGTCTGACAGGACATTCCCTATTTTTAGCCACTATCACATGTTCTCTCACTTTTCTCCTTCTCACAAGCAGAGGGCAATCAACACTGTAAACAATATTCAACGTGCAAGGGAATCAGGGATTTATACAGTGAAAAAAAAATGTTTTCTGTTATATTTTATGTTACTTCTCTAATAATCCCTCCTATTTTATTTGCCTTTTTTTCTGCCTTAAGGCACTGAGTAAATGTTTCCATAGGAACATCCACCACAGCCCTGAGGTCCTGCTGCTGAGAGCTCAGGTCCAGGTTTGGGCAGTTTCCCTGCACACACACGGCTTTATCCACACTGAATTTCAATTCCCATCACTTCACACCCACTTCTATGAAGTCTCTGCCTGTCTGCAGGTCCAGGCAGGTCTAAAGGTCAGGCTCTGAGAAAAGGAGGACCATGGTTGTTTTCATGAGTCTTTGACATGGGTTGGAAGAGACCTCAAAGCTCATCCAGTCCCACCCCTGCCGTGGGCAGGGACACCTTCCACTGTCCCAGGTTGCTCTGAGCCCCGTCCAGCCTGGCCTTGGACACTGGCAGGGATCCAGGGGCAGCTACAGCTGCTCTGAACAACCTGTGCCAGGGCCTCACCACCTTCACAGAGAAGAATTCCTTCCCAATATCCCATCTATTCCTGCCCTCTGTCAGTGGAAGCCATTCCCCCTTGTCCTGGCACTCCATCCCTTGTCCAAAGTCCCTTTGCATGGTCTCCATGAGACCAGACTCTTCTCAGGAGGTGCTGGGGCACCAGATGTTCCCATCTACAGATGTAGCAGATAGGCCACTGGTCCATGGGGAGGGAGGGCAAAGGACGCTGACAGAAGGGCTGGACACAAGCTGGATGTTTCCACTTGTTGCTCTCAGTGCACTTGCCCTGGCCATTCAGTGAAGAGATCCCAAGGACATGACTCACTTTGGCTTTTCTTGCCTCAAATGCTGGGTCTGGAAGTGCATTTCTTATGTCTTAAGGGGTACAAAACAAAACCTGTGTCTGAAAACGCAAATGATATGTGCAAGATGATGACATAGCTTTGAAAAAGTCCCAAAAGGGCAAGATTGATGCATTCTGCTTGCAGGAGGTGGGTGGTGCAGAGCTGATAAGGAGTTCTGTACAGCCCTGGCACAACAGGGAGCCGGGAGCAATCACAGCCCTTCAGCTGCTCAGAGCGGTTTCTCAGGTTGTGGTTTAAACAGGAGCCCAAGCTCCAGGGTGTTTCATGGCATGGCAAGTGTCATGGGATATCCAAAAAGTCTTTTTCTCATACGTCTTTGACCCTAAAATACCAGCGCAAAGAACAGATGTGCAGAATACAAATTAAAAAGGAAGAAATTGTAATTATTACATGTTGATATTTGGTTTTAATCATAAATATTACAAGCATAAGCATTACATTCTCCTACACAGTGGATATGTAGACTGAAAAAGGACACAGGAGAATTCAACAGAAGCAATTCTAGAAGAAACAGAAAAACAGTTAAAATACATTTTTTTCCAAAACACCATTCATAGGATCATTCTTAAGCGCTTGGGAGTAACAAGGTTGGATTATGTGAGCCTTCTGTCGCTTGGTACAGACTGGGTGCATTGTAAGCCTCTTCCTTTGGAAGTTTGTGGTTCCCTTTTTTGCCCAGGTGGATCAGATGCTGCGGCAGAAGATGCACAGCTCCGGCCTCCCGGCCCTGTCGGCCATCGTCATCTACAACGACACCGTGCTCTGGACCGGCAACTTCGGCAGGAAGAACGCCTCCGACCCTGCCTCGGGTGTGCCCAACGAGTACACCATCTACAGGTGAGACACCTGGCACAGGTGTGAGAGCCAGGAAAGGGCAAATGCACCCACGGAGAGCTGATACCTGGGAACGGAGACATCGTCACAAACTGCAGGTCCCTGCAGGAAACTCTGCTGGCTTATGCTGGAGCTTTGTGAGACAAAGTGAATTCCCAGATCGTTATGTGCTGGTAGCTTACTGAGTTATTTTGGATTTATTTATGTATTTTTTCATTTAATTCTGACAATATTTTAAATTGGAATAGCAATGACCCTGAAGGACCTGAAAACATGCTGTTCCTTACACGGGAATGGCTTCATGTCCAGGGCACACACATGAAGACAAAGCTGGCACAGATTTGGAGAGCAGAGAGGAGACAGTGCCACAGGATTCAAAAAAATAATAATAAGTGTCAGTTAAGGAAAAACTGATGTTTGGGATGAATATCTACAGAACACATAAAGTAGACCCATAAGCTTATTCATTGTTCCAGTGAAGTCAAACTCATATTGGCTGTTATTTTTTAGGTTAAGACAATCAAACTCTTAATGTGTGCTAAAAACCAAGATGAAGGAAATGCTTCCTGCCTCTAAAGATCAATTTTCAGTGAATTGTAACTGTGTTATCTAAGAAACACGGGCTGCACTCTGCCTATAAAATTTTGTCCTTGGAATGAACTATTTTGGACAGTTTCAGCAGCTGTGATTATCTGTTTCTTCCTCATCTGTATGATGGTAAAATGACCTCATGCTATTTTTCCACCAGAACCATTGAATGATTTGGGTTGGAAGGGACTTTCAAGGTCTGGGTCCACCCCCTCACCATGGGCCAGGAGTCAGGTCCACGTCCCTGGGTGGGCTCGAACCACCAACCTTTCGGTTAACAGCCGAACGCGCTGACCGATTGCGCCACAGGGACGGCCTGGATAGACCCAAAACCTGTGGAAATCTGGCATTTAGGGACAGTTTAGTAGTACTGGTAAATGGTCCAACTCAATGATCTGAAAAGTCTTTTCCAACCTAAATGATTCTGTGATTTTAACCTTAAAATTCCAATAAACTACGTGAGAGTTCTTATGGTATTTACTAACCAGTAATTTACTATTTATGTCGTTTTATGAATGCCAAGTGAATAGAAAGACATCAGCAGCCCACTGCACTGCTGGGGACATTCAGAGATTATGTTGCAGTCTATAAAGATTCAGATTTAAGGATATTAATTCAAGCTTCCTACCTGTATTTTAGACATTCTCTCTGGAATGAGCAAAGGTGTAACACGTAAAATCACAGTGATCTCTTCTTTCCTCTTGATTCACGGGCTTCTTAATGCTGAATTTCTCCAAATGTTTCTTCCCTAACAGAATTGCCAGTGTCTCCAAGATCTTCCCCACCATTATGTTGTACAAGATGTGGGAGGAAGGAAAAGTCACATCCCTTGATGACCCACTGGAGCGTTATGCCCAGAACTTTGTTATTAAGAACCCTCTGGGGAGGCTCAAGGACTCAGAGCAGAGATACACAGCGGACGGCCTGGTGTTTTTGGAAAAAGGCTCAATGCCACTGAAGCCATCCCTGGTCACCCTGCGCAGAATGGCCAGCCAGCTCTCAGGTGAGGCAGCTCCCTCCGTGTCCCTGGACCTCTCTGCCCTGGAAAGAACCACAGAGAGAGCAGCCCATATTCCAGGGATAAAAAAAAGCTGCTTGGGAGGCTGTTTCACAGTCTGGACCCTGCACTGTGCACTTCCCAGGGATCAGGCAGGGCTCTTGGAAGCAGGGTGCCAGCAACTTCATGGAGTGCTCAAAGGGAGCTCTTGTCCAGGACATCTGCCAGGAAAGGGGCTGAGACGAGGAGGTTTTTTCCCCTGCAAGGTGAACACAAATTCCTTTCAGGTGAACACAGATTCCTTTCAGGTGAACACACACAGTTTCCTTTCTCCTTGGTACCATGATCTGAAATCAGGTTCCAATTGCACAACAGTATTTTGTACTCCAGCCCCGAGTGCTCTCATTTTTCTGAGATGTAGAGTTGAGGGTCAAATCTCTTTGCTTTGAATAGAAAGACTTTGATTGCTGAGCGAAATTTAGCTGTCAGTGTGGTTCCTGATCTGGGATTCCTGAGCTATTAATAGCTTGGCATTTGCTGTCAGAGAAGTGTTAATCTGCTGCTACATTCAGAACTGGGGAACTCATACATTAAGGGAGAAGGAGCTCACAGGACTAAGAACTTTAACCTTTCTCAGAAACAAAGCTGCTAATACTTGACTGAGGGATTACAAAATGTGATGGCCAAAGAGAATGTGCTGGTATCACGTGTGGTATTTTGGTCAATCTCTGTAACACTTGCATTTTTCCAGATTGGAATAAATGCACTAAAATTAGGATCTAAAATCAAAATAGCATGTCTGCAACTTGCAGGACCTCTGGATGGGGTACAGCATCATCTGAAGCAAGCCAATATGAAACTGAGAGCTCCCCAAAATGGAATGATACTGAAATCTGGAAAGAAGCAGATAAACAACCCAAAGTGGCCAGTGGCCACATCCCTGCCCAGCCCCTCTCCCTGCAGACAAGGTGTGGCTCCATCCAGCCTCATGTTGTCTTCAGGGGCACCAATTCTGCCTGGTCCCCTCTGAAGCTGCTCTGACTGCTTCTGTCACCCAGGGACGTGTGACATGCACCCCAGAAATGTAGTAAGGAGCGTAAGTCAGAAGACTACCTGGTCATGGCATAATTGCTTGTTGCAGCCCTTCCATTGCTTCCATCGCTGTGCTGGATTTGTGCCCCTGCTCAGCTCTTTTTATGCTCCTATTTTTGGATTTTAGAATGTGGCCCAAATTTCCCGAGCACCCCCAGAGGACACACCAACCCTTGGACCCTGACAACTCAGCAGAAGGAGACGTACAGTTTCAAAATCCCAACTGCAAATCAAAGGAATGTTCCGGTTCCACTTTCCATTTGCTGTGTGTCAAACCCCAAAAAGGAATAAGTTCTGCTTAGCACTGGGATCAAAGCCACTGCATGACACATTGAAAAGTGGGTTTCATCTAAATTCTTCCAGTGGAAACTGATCTCTAATAGATCCTCATTATCTGGTCTCTCCATTGCATATTACAAAAGTAACTCCAAAGGTTTTTCTGCTCAGCACTTGATGGGCCCGTTGCTGGAGGGCAGCTCCAGCTTGTTAAGACCGTGATTTTCAAGTCCACACGAATGACAGGACAGGATGCGATTGTAAATTATTAACAACATGCTTGTCACTTCAATTAGCAGCCCATGAGGTAGAAATCAATGACTCTGGATTATATTATGCCCTGGTTTATCATTTCCAATGAACCCCAAGGAGACACTGCACAGAGCAGGTGACCTCTCCCAGTGCTCCAACATTTTCTTTGCTGCCACTGGGGCAAGTACGTAATGAAGGAGCCCACTGTTCACTGGAAGGTGTCAGTGCATCTCTTATCTGGTCATGCAGCTGCACAAATAACCCCAGAGCAGGGGCAGAAGCAGTGCTCTCACTCCAGCTCAAATGCCAAGCTCAGGCCAGCTGAGAAAAACAAGTGTTGCTGCCACAAAAGAATGGGGCCTCATTCAGCTTTGCCAGGATGCAGGACAAGAGGAAAAGGCCTCAAGTTGCACCAAGGGATGCTTAGATCATGTATTAGGAAACAAATTTTCAGAGGAAGGGTTGTAAAGCATTGGCAAAGATTGCTCAGGGAAGTAGTGAAGGCATTCAGAAAAGGTGAGAAGTGGCATGTGGGGACATGGGTTAGGGGTTGGCATGACAGTGCTTGGATTCCATGATCTTGGAGGGCTTTTCCAACCATAGTGGATCCATGATTAAGACATGGTCACTGAGCACACAGTTGTGAGTCGTTTTTCTGTCAGAAGCATACATTTCCCAATTTCCTCCCAAACCTCCACATCAAAGCAAGTTGCAAATAGCAGCAAGAATTCCATTCCAAAAGTGATCCAAGTTCTGGCCTAGGCAACACATAGATCCTGTGCAGAGGAGCTGGAGTGACTCAAAAAGTACTGACCAAAAAGTTTTAGGGAATCCATGTTCAGTGAGGAATGAAAAGTGATAGGAATTTGATATTTTCTGCATTTAGAAATCCTGAATAATTAAAAGTGGAAATAACTTTGGTTTTTTTCTATATTCAGAAACCCTGAATAAATGTTGCTAAAGATGAGGGGGAAGATAAAAATACTTTAGGCCAAGCCTGGAGTTGTCCAGAGAAGTTTAGGCCCTCTGTGCTGAAGTGTAGAGAATGAAATCCTGTTAAAAGGAGCTGCTACACACTTTTGTAGTCAAGGGAATGCAGTCACATGGAAATCCAGGGATTTCCCAACACCCCATCTGCCCCCCTCTTCCCAGCAGATAATTTCTGTCTGTCATTGAGGTGTCTTCACTGAGATGCAGGAGCCCAGAGTTGATGTTGGGTTGGACCTATGTAACCCAGAGCCAGGAGGCCGGGACTTGGTGCCACGTCCTGCAGCTCAGCAGGAGCAGGCTCTTGCTGTGTCTCTGGAGCTCTCGTGTCCACCACTGGTGCTCCCATTTTGCCACTGAATCTTGCCTTTGTTCTCTCTTCACCAGAGCCATCGTTTCCATGATTTCTCTCTCTTTCCCTGGCACAGGTCTGCCCAGGAGGCTGCGATCCACCAGCCTGCTCTGGAAGGGCAGCACACAGGACGCCCTCGCGCTGCTCAAAGACGATGTCCTCGTGGCTGACCCAGGAACCAGGTCAGACACGTTCCTTTAGGAGCTTTTGGTCTGGATGTGTTCCCCACCCTCAGCTCCATCCCCAGCCTCCATGGCCAGCGGATAAAAGGAGCCATTCCCAAAGAGAGCTTCAGCCATCTCCCCACATGCCTGGCAGAGGCTGGAAAGAAAGACTGTTGGAGGTGTCAGGGTTGGGTTTAATATTTTAAGCCCAGATGAGCCAAATTAAACTGCTATAGTTCACTTAAATGATGCAGGTTTTCAAAAGTGAAAAGGGACTTTTATTTAAACAGTTTAAATCATCACAGGTTTCAGTTAAAATCACGTCTGTGGTGAGTTGTGTGTCTCCGAATTATCTAAAAGGTCTATGAATGCTTGTTTCAATTCCTGTAGTCCACTACCTGGGTTGCAAACACTCAAAAATATCATGGAATCATAGAATCCCAGACTGATTAGGGTTGGAAGGGACCTTAAAGATTTTTTTCCACCCCTCTGCCATGGGCAGGGACACCTTTCACTATCCCAGGTTGCTCCAAGCCCTGTCCAACCTGGCCTTGGACACTTCTCCACAGCCTTCAACAGAATGCAGTGGACAGCAGATGAGGGAAAGGATTCAAACTAACTGGGAAGAAACATTCTAAGACTGCAAAATTGTTTGGTAATTAATTACAGTCTGAAATAATTTACCTAGAATGGCTGAGGATCTACCACTCCCTTGTGTTTGTTCTGTCACGTAGGAGGCTACAACAGATATTCCTTAAAGGATTTTAGGATTTTAATACCATCATCTTCTTTGGTATTTTTATCTTTATTGTAACTTATCTCCATTGGTATCTTTATTTTATGATCCCCATGAAGATAAATAAGGACATCTCCTCACAGTCTCTCAACACCCTATTAATTGATATGTTGACAGTTTTCACTCTCTCTCCTTGTTCCTGGTTATGCTTCCCAGCTAACAGATCATTCTTCCCAAAGGAAGTTCCCATTCACTGATATAGATGTTTTAACATATTTTTCTATGTTGAAAATCAGCTCCATTTCAGAAACAAGGTTTTACATACAGAATGTGCTTATTCTTAGGGTAAGAATACATATGCTCACCATGATTTTATTCAACTAAATGGGCTGGAAAAGGTTGAAGTGGTACCAAATTTATTATCTAAATAGGTCTCAGTGAGACGTGTGGCTTCACACAATTAAAAAAACCAACAGGGTTGAAAATAAAATGAATTTTGAAAATGTATTTTGAAAAAATGTCCCTTCATGTTTTCATGCCATTAAACCTCATCCAATTCTGAAGACATAAATCACTTAATGGTTATTAAAGATTGGAGTGCTCAAGTTTCTTTAATGATTCCACATTGCTGGATGCTGCTTTGTGGGCTTTTAAGTGCTCTTTAAGTGCTTTTACCATCTTAAGGTAGCTTAGGTATCTAAGTGATTATCCCATGGCAAACCCCCAAAGAGGTTTACCTGGGATTTTGAGACCTTTAAGGTGAGCACCTGGAACTCTCCATGCTGCTCTTAAAAAGAATAGATGGTGAACAATTACAAACAGCGAGTCAGGTTATGCAAATATAGAGGAGTTGGTTTTTTTCCATCTTCAGCTCTCTCTGTACATCAGGTTTAAAAGCTCTGCTGATGTTCCCGGAAAACATTTCTCTTTCTTGATTTAACAACAAATCATGGCAACAACAGTTCTCTGTCTTCCCTTCATCTGTCATTCCACAAAATGTGAATTTTTCCCTAAAGAAGAGAGACCCAGCCACTGACTTCGCATATCACTGATGAACAGCCGATCCCAATATATTCCTCTTCCTTCCCAGATGCCACTACAGCAACCTGGCCTTCTCCCTGCTGGCCCACGTGCTGGCTGACCACGCAGCCGATGGTCAGTACCAGCGCTGGATCTCGGAGAACATCCTGGACCGCCTGGGCATGGAGGACACCGGCTTCGACATCACGGCGCCCATCCGCTCCCAGATGGCTGTGGGCTTCTACGGCAGCCAGCAGCCAGCCCCCCTCTACGACCTGGGCTGGTACCGGCCCTCCGGCCAGATGTACTCCACGGCTGCCGACCTGGCCAAGCTGGCCATGGTCTTCTTGGGCACTTACCACCGCCGGCTACTGGAGCCCGACACGGTGAAGACGATGCTGACACCCCTGTTCAAGTGCTCCGTTGAATACTTTGCTAACAAGACAGGCACACCCTGGGAGATTAATGAGCAGTTGGGATATGATGTCATCAGGAAGGATGGGGACCTTGACGGTTACTCAGCAACCTTCTCTCTCATCCCCAAACTCCGCCTGAGCTTCATTGTGCTGATGGCAGGGCCCAGACCTCAGGGTGGGGACATTGTGACTCAGACATACGAGTATCTCATCCCTGCCATGGAGACAGCGTTCAGAGAGGCCGACAAAAGCTTGGTTCCTCCTCCAAACCCAATCCCTTATGTTGGCTACTACACCTACTCCAACCTGACTTTCTATGAGATCAAAGTTGGAATTGGTGGGGTGCTGGTCATGCAGCAGTTTGGGCCTCATGTGGAAGAGCTGATCCCTGAAAAGTATCGGACAATCAAGCTCCACCACCTGGAAGATCGTGTTTTCCAAGTCGTTTTTGACAAGGAGTTCCCATGTGTTCTGCACCTGGGCTCTGCCTCCATCTCACTGGAGACACAGAATGGGCAGCTCTTTAACTTCTACCCCTTTGACCGCAAGGGTTTGTCCCCAGGCTTTGACGCCCCGGGGCTGAACACCTACAACGTGCTGCGTGTCCTGCGCAAGCCCGTGTTCTACAGCTAAACATTCCACGCTCTTCCCTCCACTCCTGGGAGCTGCCTCCCAGTCTGTGTCTTACCAGACTCTCCTGCCTGTGCGGCGTTGTGGATGCCATTCAAAAGGGAAGGATGGAGGCAAATGACTCTTTTGCCAAACAAATCCTTCCCACTTTTAAGACGACTTTAACAACTTGTTGTTGGCCCCCAGCAGTGCACAACAGGCCAGCTGGCACCTGGACATACCTGCAGGAAAAAGAAGTGGGAATGTGCTGGAAGGATGTGTTTTGGATGCCATAAAAAAAAGGCAATCACTGAAGTGTCTGCTCTTGTATTGTCTGTTTGATGACCACTGTGGTGATCAACTGCTTTCATAAAAGGGCTGAGAATTCCCTGGGTCTCTCAGAAAATGTCTCTTCATCAGTCCAAGGATTTCTCCAGGGCTTTTCAAGAGCCTGTCTACCACAAATAAGATCCCTTACCTGGGTTTGCCAAAAGCATTATGTGCTAAAAAATGGCACCAGTCTGACACCAGGCCCTGCTTGGGATTCCTGGGAAGTGAGGATCTGTTTCTTCCCTGGATCATAAACTTTGAAAAGTGCGGAGCAATGTGGTTCTGTCTTGGCTCCTTCACTGGTCTTTCAAAGGATATTGGAGCAGTGTAGAAGCTGAAGCTCACTGCTGAGTGCAGGGGCACAGGAACATAGGGTGGGATGTCCCAGCTGGACTCAGCTCTGTGACGGTCTCAGCATCCAGGAAAGTGTGCAAGGATGTTGTGGAAATTCAGGAATGCATGGGAACCTTTCTGTATGTTTTGGGCAGGATGTCTGCACGCAAATGTACCCACTGGGTTTCTGCAGCTGGAGTGAATATCTGAGGGAAGTGCATCAGCCTGGGGAGCACCACCTTGGCAAGAGTGCCCCTGCACCCACAGAGCCACTGCTGCTTTTCGTTATCCCTCCCTGTGCCCACGCCATGCCAAGGCAGGCAGGACAGGGCATATGGGTAACACCAACCCCAGGCAGTGCTCCAGGTGTGGGGCAGAGTATTTGGACTCCTGCCCAGGAGGAAAAGGCCCTGGAGGTCCTGGTGACAGTGGCTGAACACGAGTACAGGTGTACCCAGGTGGCCAAGAAAACCAATAGCACCTGGCCTGTTCCAGCCATGGTGTGACCACAGGACCAGGGCAGTGATTGTCCCCTGTGCTGGGCACTGGTGAGGCCCACCTCGAATCCTGGGTCAGGTCTGGGCTCCTCATGACAGGAAAGACACTGAGGGGCTGGAGCATGTCCAGAGAAGCGAATGAAGCTGGGGAAGGGACTGGGGCATCAGAGCAGCTGAGGGAGCTGGGAAAGGGGCTCAGCCTGGAGAAAAGGAGGCTCAGGGGGGACCTTGTGGCTCTGCACAACTCCTGACAGGAGGGGTCAGCGATGCAAGGGTCAGGCTCTGCTCCCAGGGAACAGGGACAGGACAAGAGGAAACAGCCTCAAGCTGTGCCAAGAGAAGTTTAGGCTGGATATTGGGAAATTTTTTCTCAGAAAGAATGTTCAGGCATTGGAACGGGGCAATGGTAGAGCCACCATCTCTGGAGCTGTTTGAAAGGTGTGTGAATGTGGCACCTGGAGTCATGTTTAGTGGTGCCCCTGTCAGTGCTGGAGGAGCAGTTGGACTCGATGACCTTGAAGGTCTGTTCCAACCTCAGTAAATCAATGATTCTGTGCTGTCAATGGCCAGCACCACCTCACTGTGATGAGGACAGTGTCAGACATGAGGGCAGATAGAACCATCACAACTGCACAGTCCTGGCTCCTCAATGCCTCTTCAAAATTAGGAGATATTGTGGTTTCAGCCCTGGGTGGAGCTGAAATAAAAGCAAGCAGAGGGGCAGGGCAGGATAGTTCTGACCTTAAAGTGAATAGCCAAACCGTAGGGCATGGCAGAGGCTGCACAGCATGGAAATCCAGAGGGAAGTGTGACAGGGGCACTGCACAAGGGCTTATAGAAACTTGCACAATCAAAGACCCTTCCAAGTGCACGTTCTGGTATGAGGTGTATCCTCTTGCAGAGCAATATCCTGCTGCTGCTGGTACACACAGACACTTGGATGTGGACATGTCTCAGAGAGGATGAGAAAAAAAACCCTCTCTGCTCCCTTCTCTCTGGCTCTCTCAGTATTTTCACTCTGTGGGCTGTTCTTCAGCTTCTGTTTTGAATAAAGAGACCAACACTGAAGGCCCAGAAATTCCCTGCCTTTTCTCAGATAATTTCAGTTCCCTGATCAGCACCTGGAACCACGCAAACCTTGCCTTACAGAGCTGCTGCTGTGTTGGTTTCCTCTGGACTTTGTAGATGATCACATCCCATAGCTTACACAATGCTGTATGTTCAAGTATTTCATCTGGGCTATAGCAACAGCAATAAAACCTGTGGAAATGCCACTGTCCTGTGTGGTCATGCACAGAGGGATGAGTGCAGGCACATTTGGTGCTGATTTCCTGAGGACAATATCACTGCCATGACACTCCTGACTCAGCCAAGCCCATGGGATGGGATGTCTGATTGCAAGATCCTGGAGTGGTCTAATTCTGGTTCTTTTGAGTAAAGGCTATGAGCCAGTGTAGGGCTGTCCTTCCTGCTTTGAAACAAAATAAGTGATTCTTTACCCTCAAAAGCTTCCAAGAAAAATTAGGATTTATATCCCATGTCTCTCACTGGCCAGGAGGAAACACCAGACTGGACAACCTCCATCTGTGTGGTGGAAAGCTGGAGATGTTTTAGTTTTCCATCAGAAACACAGACAACAAGAGGTCGTTTCTAGTGAGTCACCCTCACACCTGTCAGCAACATTTTGGGGGCCCTAATTCATTCTCATTAACAGCAAATCAGCAAATTATGTTCTTTGCTACTCCTGAGCCAAATTCATTTCCTGAACTGCAGCAAAGCTTATCTCACCAAAGCCTGGCTCACCCTGGGAAGGTGAACGAGAGCCCAGTGTGAGCAGGAGAACCCTTCCCTGAAACAGAGGGGCGAAAGGGGACCTTGACAGATCCATACAGAGGATTTGGAAGAGGCCATGCATGGCAGACAGGAACAGGTGGAGTTCTGGGGTAGTCCAGTCAGTCATGGAGAGCAGCCAGAGTCACAATCCTGAGTCCAAACTTCTTTTTGTAACTTTGTGCCAAAGCAGCATCCTGAGAAGAGCAGAACTAGCTCTGTCACTGGATGGGGGGGTATGTGACCTGACCCAATTAGCAGGTATTTTACACCAGCTTTAACAGCTCTTTGTGAATTTGCCTTTTTTCTTCACTTGAACTTTTATAGAATCTAAGTTACCACTATGAAAAATGTTTAAGCTTTTGTGTACGCTTGCTGCTGAATTTAAAAATATCCCACTGTTATTTCACCCATGTCAGAGACTTGTTCCACGACCTGTACAACAAACATGCAAACTCTGCCCATCTGCTCACTTTTCACTGAATCTGTGCTTTAAAAAGTGACTCAATGTGTCTGCAACAGCCTATAGGAACACAGTGCTTAAAAATGTTTTTAGAATTACTCATCAGGGAACCAAACAAATAGAAAATGCTTCATTAACATTCCCAGCATCAAAAACAGACGAGAACAAAACTTACTTTATTGGTTTAGGAGACCAAATTCTGCCCTAAGGAGCACTAATGAAACCACATAATATTGTAATAGTGTCCCTTAAACTGTAGTTACTCTACAAGTTAAAAGACTCTGGAACACTAAGAACAAGAATAATCTGGCAAAATATAAACACCTACATCTCAGAACTCTGAACCCTTTGAACTCCTTTCTTAGTGAGTTTTAATGACTCCAGTCAGTGGAGTGGCTTCATCTCACGTCAAAGGGAATAATTGGAATAAATTGACAAATCACACTCTACAAATCCCCAGCCCCCAGCTGGCTGGGATGGACCCAGGCCCACCTGGTCATGAGCATCTCTTCAGCTGGAAGGGAAACCCTTCCAGAATCTGCTCTCAGGTACGGTCAAGTTCTCAATTTGAGGGTCACAGATTAATAGCTCAAAACAAAACAAGATGGTGCTTGTGGTCCCATTCTAACATGACATGGGTTATGACAAATCCTTCCCCTTTGGAAGGACTCTGCCTCCAGGAGTATCAGCTCAGGTGAGGATCACACTGATATCTGATATGCATGAAGGGATGGCTGTGCTCCCATCCTCTCTTGCAGCTACACATTATTTATGAGGACTTTGCTTCCATTCTCTTTTGCAGTTGTGTCCTACTGATCCCTAGCCCTCACTGCTCCAAGCTCCCTGTCACTCCAGCCCATGGAGCTCGCACCCTTCATCCTTTTCCTCTCAAGAGCCTGAAGTGGAGCACATCCCCCAAATTCACATTATCCACTGATTGTCCTGAAAACTGCTTTTTCCTCAACATGCTGTGGTCTGGCACACCCACCTCAGCCCCTCATGGCTAATGAGCAAACGTGGTTTTAATGGTCCAGGTAGAATTATTGCACAGACAGAGATGAAATACTGTTACATTACAGTCTTCAGCACTAGCAAAGTTGACAAAAAAATTATGAAAAAACAATAAAAGTAAATTGATGTTTCATGCCCAGCAACATTCAGTGACATAAAAACAGAAAGAAAAAATCTTTCCCTCCTGGGCAGGATTCAAGGCCCTTCTGCAGATACAAACAGGAACTGTGGGAATACAGCAGAGCTGAAGTATAGTCACAAGCTACCACTGAGGTGCTGTGTGTGAGCTGTAATTAAGGGTCTAATTATTTACCATGGACACTTGGGAGTCTCCCAGATCTGCCCATTGCACACACAAAGGTTCCTGGCTCCATGGCATTTCGAGAGCTCTGGGCATTCGCTCCAAGCCAAGACACAAAGATTAGCACAAGACAGAATGCTTACACATCAGGACAGTCCTGCTGCTCCTCCAAACTCCTTGGAAGGAATTTGGGTGGAGCTTGCAAGTCTGAGGTGACCTGTGCCATGCAGACTCTCACAGGGATGTCACACAGTTCTTCTCAGTGCCGTGGTCTGGTGACACAGATTGGACTCAATGATCTCAAAGCTCTTTTCCAACCTAACTGATTCTGGGATCCTTGGAGTGTCTGTCTCTCACAATTCCTGCACTTCTCCGTCATTCTCACTCTGTTCTCTTCAGCCCAGGTGCTGCTCGGTGCCACAGCACAGGGTAAGTGTCTTCTCCCCCTCCTTCCCTCTCATGGTCTGGCTGTAACTGCTCTGGGCAGGTGCTGAGCCTCCCCTGGCAGCCATTCCTGATGCAAACTCAATTATCAGGATTGTGGGTTGGTGCCAACTCTGCCTGGCAGCAGCTCCTGTTTAGTTCCCAATTTACTCCTCCAAGGAGTGATATTTCTGCTAGGGATGGGCAGGCACATTTCGTTTAATTTCAGCTCCACCTGAGCACCGTGGGTGAGATGTGAGAGCATCCTGCTGGCAAAAGGTTGTGGAAAAACACAGGAAGAGAGGAGTCAGCAGGAGGATGGAATGCGCACAAGTGGGAGCCGAATATAAAAATGTCCAGCCACAATTTCCAATCACTTTCAGCTAATTATCAGATATACTGATGAAGATGTAAGAAAAGCAGTTGGTTAAATCGAAAATCTGAAAGATGGGAGCAAAGTGCTCCCAAACAGGCAATTGGAAAATATTTTGCCCTGCAGCCTCCAAACTGGGAGAAACAAGCTCTGCTGGAAAGAGCAGGTCACTTCTAGGGTGACAAATAGGCTCTTTCCCACAGCTTGGGGAAGAAGACTGCCACAGCTCCTCCTGGGGAACTGGTAAAACCAAGGAAATCTTCACCATTCCAGTGTCAGTTCTCTTGGCCAGAGTGTTTAGTTGCTGTTGGATTGGGTTCAGCCCCATCACTCCCAAAAATCTGTGACGTCACTCTCACCTGCCATTGCACCTCGGTGCTCCTTCCTTGTGGGGATGCAGAAAAGCCTCTGATCGCTTAACACCATGCAGGTTCCCTGGTGGCTGCCAGGAAATCCGGGATAAACTGGGCCATAAAATGTCTCTGGAACACGTCACACACTGATGGGAGTTACAGGCTGGAAGGTGGGACATGCTGTGGACACAGGGGAAGAGCATCTGAGGACTACTCAAGTCTACAAAGACTTATCTGGGGGTGGCGGGGAAAAGACCAATCAAGGGACTTTGGAGAGCAACAAACATGAAAAAATAAAGAGATAAGGAAATAAAAGGAGCCCCCAGCTTCCCTTTCATTCATCCAAGCTGGAAGATGTCAGATCTCAGTGTGGGCCTCCCTTGTGCTATCTGATGCTACATGAAGTCCTGTATCTGATGAGATGTCCTGACAGACTTGTGAGAGTCAGGAGGGGCTGGACTTCATTGGGGTAATGGCCACTGTTTGCCATGACAGTGAATCCAAAAACAGGAGATGTCCCCAGAAAAGATGTGCACAAATTTTGGGATGGCTCCCAGGATGGCAACCTTCCTGGATATTCACAGCCAGCACTGACTGACCCAGAGAATCACACCACATGGAATAGTTTTGATGGGAAAGGACCTTAGAGCTCATCTGGTACCATGCCTGCCATGGGCAGGGATGCCTTCCACTATCCCAGGCTGCTCCAAGCCCCATCCAGCTTGGCCTTGGGAACTGCCAGGGATCCAAGGGCAACCACAGCTGCTCTGGGCAGCCTGTGCCAGGGCCTGCCCACCCTCACAGCCAGGAATTCCTTCCCAATAGCCCATGTAACCCCGCCTTCTGTCAGTGGGAAGCCGCTCGCCTTTGCCCTATACATGGAAGAGGATTTCATTCATCCAGGAGTCAGTGGTTTCAGCATCAGGATTATTGTCTTTATCCTTTTCTTGCATGTGCTTGAAGGAAGCTCGGGTAACATCCATCTGTCCTGACACGCCCACTCAGGTCTGAAAGAAGAGTGAGGTTCCTGTCAGGTGATTGGGATGTCTTCAGAGTGATCCCCTGCCCTGGGAGCTGCGGTGCTGCTGGCAGAGACCAAGTGCTGGTGTAGGATGTGAGCTCAGGGCTCAAGAGGAGGAGCAGGTTCAGGGAGTGCAGAACCCCTGAGGAACTGGGAGAAGAACGAATCTGAACCAGGGCCTGGGGAAGAGATTCACAGGCACAGGGGGAGGGGGCACCACAGAGTGCTCCTGCTGGAGTGCAGCTGGGATTTGATCTGTCGCTCCAGTGGCCTGGAACATGAGTGGGATGGAAGCAGGCCAGGCCACGCTGCCTGTCCTGGAAGACACCCAGGGCTCCCTGGTGCAGAAAACAAATGCTTGAGATAGTCATGGGTGCAATCAGCAGTTACCCCTCAGGCAAGGGCAGGGCACATCAGACAATTCCTGTGATGGGACTATGTTACCATTGTTGTAACAAAAGACACTGACTCAAAGGCTGGGTTTGCAGAAAATCTACTTTACTACAAGTTCTTCTTCTTTTTTACACTGTTCCGATCCAGATGGATCGTATTGGTCAGTTAATCAATACATTCTACTTGTTTGGCTGGCCAGCTCAATGTCCTAGAACAAGAAGATAGAAAGTAAGAAAGAACAGCACCTGCAGGTTGTTTAGACTAGGAGCTATCATTGTTTATATCAAACTGCTCAGAGCCTCACAAGCCAATCCTGGGAAAACTTGATTTTCTCACTCTCTGACCAAGGTTGTGGGGACCACAGGACTGAGTCAGTGTGTGCTGAAGTCTTGCTGTGACACTGTGACCATCTGCAAGGATGGCCCCTGGAGCCCTCTCAGAATAAAGGAATGCTTGAAGCAAACACACTAATCCAATAAAAACTGGGGGTTCCATCAATGGAGGGTGAAAGGGAGGAGGAAGAAGAAAGAGAGGAATATTTGCACACAAGGTGTGGGAGAGGGGCTGGCAGTGCCAGCAGGCCTGAGAGGAGCAGGGGCTGAGTGGTGAGCACAGAGTGATGAGAACCTTTGTGTGAGTACAGAGCTGCCTGTAAGGGCAGCAGCCACCCTGGAGACCCCCACAGGAACCCTCGGTGTGTGCAGAGTGCCCACAGCCACACCAGTGCTCCTCTGTGACATTGTTGGTGCTCTGCTGGAGGGGCTTTTGTTACCAAAAAATAAAATTAGCAGTGTGGTTAGGCTTGGGGGAAGCACACAGGGAAGGCTCTTTCGAGATGCCAGTGTTCCTGTTGGTCCCTCAGCACACTCAGAATGTGAGTGGTGACCTCAGAAGTCAACAGAAATCTTTGAAATTCCTCCACTGTGCAACACAGTCCCTGGGCCAAGTCTCCACTCAGCCCCACAGACTTTCTTCACCCAACAAGACGTTGAAGACTGATTTTTTTCTCAGAATCTTTCTCATTTCCATCTTGTCCTAGAAAATTGTCCAGCACTATATTCCCTTTCTAGAATGTATTTTTTGAAGAGACCACAGGAACTCCTGACCTGTGCTTGCTGGGAGGATTTCTCTGCCCAGCTTTGGTGCAGACATTGAAATCATCTAGAGAGACACAATGTCACTTTTCTCACGCAGGAGCTGAAGACTGGGATTGGCATTTCAGCCCTTCACAGCTGTCTGCAGTTTCTCCCTAAGAAATTCCTTCCTGTTCCAGTTACTGTGAGGAAATCCTCACACCTCACAATGCTCTGTTTGAGCATTGATTGATTATTTTGTAATCTTTCCATATCAGCACTGAAGTGCTACAGCAGGGAATCCACTGGGCCCAGTAGTTATAACTTTACAAAGTCCTTTTCCTGACAAATAATGTAACTCAGAATCCCAGGAAACCACTAAGCAAATTAAAATCTGATGCACAATAAACAATTCAGCTTTAAAAAATACACGGTACAATAAATGAACCAGAACTGGCCCCGTTCCCATCCACAAAGGAAGATTAGTGGGAACAGTGTGACCTCTGCAAAGCATCAAAATATCCAGGAGTGTGGTATAAAAGTGTCCACCCCCTTTAATTGCTGCTTTGCCTTGATTGAAAATTATCAGATGTTTTCTGAAAGAGACCATAAACCTCTTATAAATTTTGTTTCAGAGAAATGCAAATCCCTTTCTGTCAGTAACCCAGCACCCAAAGTGTGCCCAGTGTAGAGCAGCTGAGTTCTTGTGGAGAAGAGATCAAGGCCACAAGATCTGACCTGGATTCATCCTCCCATTCAGGAGTGAGAGGCTCTTGGGCCAAGTATTCCAGGGGGTGGAACTGGATGGGCTTAAAGGTCCCTTCCAACCAAAATCATTCTGGGATTCTGTACAATTCTATTTTCCCTATTATTCATCATGGATCCAAGATAAACTTTGACATTTCTGGCAAAGGCATGCATTTCCCTAAAAGTCCTTAATTTAAAAAGTGAGCAGGAAAAATACAGGATTCCTAAGTAACAAAATAGATTTGTTATCACTCCCTGTACCCAAAATACTGGCAAAGCAACTCCTACAGCTCCACTTTCTGTCCAAGGGGCTGTGCTGTCCCCATGGGCAAAGCCACACTGGGGGTTCCTCAGCCCACTTTGGGGCATCATGGTTTGGGAACTGTGTTTGGGAGATTTTATTTTGCAGTTTTGACTCACGTCTTTCAGAAGATTTATAACAGCTCAGCACCTGGGAAGGGACTCCCAATTGGCTTTTTATTTTTTTATAACTTGACAAACCTTAACAAATTCACTTTTCCATCTGTTCTAGAGGTGTCCATGGGCAGAGACACCTTCCACTATCCCAGGCTGCTCCAAGGTCCAAGGCCTTGGACACTTTCAGGGGTGGAGCAGCCATCCCTGCTCTCCCCCTCTCCTCAGAGAGACTATTTGGACGGTGGAACTCCAAACCAATTACAGGAGATGGGTTAATTGTGAGGAGCCCTTTGATTGTGTGTCCAGCAAGGCAGGATTTTTCTGTTTTGCACATGGAAAAATCTACCACAGAAGTGTTTACAGTGATGTCTTTTCTCCTGATTTATTACAATGGAAATTCAGGAGCCATCTGTGCCTATATTTTTGTAATATTAGAAAAGAGCAGGTACTGAGGCAACAGAGCCAAACTTACTAAAATGGGAAATTTCTATTACGTTGTGTAAGGATGTATTTGTCCTGTTTTGTTTAGGTTGTATTTTGCTAATACTTACTTTATTTGAACAACTGGAAAGCATTTTCTGATCCTTACTTTTCATTTGGAAGCTGAGAACAAACTCAATTTTTTACCTATACCATGAGATACTGTAGTAAATATATTTCTTAAATATTTTGTTTGTGGAGATAAATGCACATAAAAACTGTAAATTCATGTAAATGTATGCAAATATAGTATCTTGAAGACAAAGAAAATGCCGTTTCAGGTGTTTGGGTGGTTTGGATGCATATAAGCATCTCTTTGCTGTTGTTTATGTGGTTCACCACAGAGATAAAACAACAGCAGATTATGGCAGAAATTCCCACAATTTCCCACTTGTGATTTCACTTCTGGTCTCACAGTCACAGTTTCAGAAATCTTTATGAACTAACTATGGCAAATACTCCTCTGGCTGCAGGTGAGCAGAGATGATGTGAGGACATCACCCAGACATCCCCCCGAGGGTGCAGGCACTGCCCAGGCTCCCCAGGGACAGGCACGGCCCCGAGGCTGCCAGAGCTGCAGGAGGGTTTGCACAGAGCTCTGGGCACAGGGTGGGATTGTTGGGGTGTCTGTGCAGGGCCAGGAGCTGGGCTGGAGGATCCCCGTGGGTCCCTGCCAGCTCGGGACATTCCGCGGTTCCATGTGGAAGGTGCTGATATCCCTGAGGGCAGGGGGTGGGAAGGAGGGGACCTTTAAGGTGCTTTTTAACCAAACCATTCTGTGATCCTCTGGTTCCTCCTTCAGGGTGTGCAGCGAGCACCCCTCACTCCCAGTTCAGGGAACAGTGAGCACACCTGGCCCAGCCCTGCTCTGAGCTGAGGCTGTCACAGCCCCAGGGCTCTGCAGGTGAGGTCACTTCTCTGGTCTTTCGTACCTCACCACAACAGAGGCAAGAACCCACATGGAACCTGTCCCTCACATTCCTTCTGGCCTCACAAAGGGATGAACCCTCCTCCCGAGCACCATTCCTTATGTAACCTCACAAAGGCTAAACTAGAATTTAAGCCAGCCCTCGCAGGGGAAGAGCCTTGCAGACTCTGCACCTGAAGCAGACCATGGTGACCGTATCTTACAAGGATTTCGGGGGGAAAAAGCCAATCATAAAATCAAAGTTCCAAGCCCAAAACTGCTGAGTGCTATTCCACTTCAGAGGGTCACGCAAGGGAGCATTGAAGATGATATTAAGGAATTTCAGATCCTGGGATTAGGATTTGTGGGAGGGGGATGTTATCCCAAGCGTCTCTCTCTGAGGACTGTATTTACATCAGAACATTCATGGGCTCAGATTTCTCTGGGAATTAGCAGAGCAGTAGCAGCTCCCCACAGGGTGACAGAAGGTGACACAAATCACTGGGTGGAGCTGAATTTGGAGCACTGTCCCTGTTAATCCCAGGGATTTTCACAGACAATCCCAGTACAAGCACTGTGCTCATCCGGGGAGCAGTGCTGTGTGCTCAGGGGATCAGGGGAGCAGCAGAGAACACAGAGAAGAGAATCCAGGAAACTTCTTCCTTTCACTGCAGGTTTTTGGCAAATGCCACCTGCTGCTGGGTCAATATTATTTATAATTTTGAGGACACAAGAAGTGTTCCCCAGAATACAAGGTGCTTTTTTGTGCTTTGAATGAAGGTCTGAATCCTTCTCCTCATTATGAGCTGTTTGAGTACATTCTCCAAATATTCCTGCAGGAAATTCCCATGAAATCTAGGGAGCTATATAAATCTTGTGCTATAAATCTGGCAGAGGGTAGGGTTGGATGGGATTTTGGGAGGAAATCCTTTCTTGTCAGGGTGGGCAGGCCCTGGCACAGGCACCCAGAGCAGCTGTGGCTGTCCCTGGATCCCTGGCAGTTCCCAAGGCCAGGCTGGACATTGGGGCTTGGAGCAACCTGGGACAGTGGAAGGTGTCCCTGCCCATTGTTTTTTCAATTTTTTTCAATTTCATATTCCACATCATAATGTAATCCATAATAATCCCCAGGTTTTTGCAAAGCTGCTCCACTTCTGCTGAACTCCTGCTGGATTACCTGCTCGTGTTTATTCCTTAAAAAAATACAGAACTGCACCTCCAGGCTCCAGAACAGACTCTTCCTCTGAAATGTCTCCCTGTGCAAATCATCTCTCACAGCCTGGTTTCATCTGCAAATGTCAGCAAAGTCTGTTCAATACAAGGTGTTAAATGGAAATATTGGATCATGCTGGCTCACACAGATTCCTGAAGAACCACACTTGATGCAACACCCTGGTTTGACAGGGAACAATTCCTAACTCCTCTCTGAACGTGGCTTTCTCCAATCAGCTTTACAAGGATGTTGTGATTGCTCTGTGATGAGATAATTTTCTCAAAACAAGCACAATAAACTGAAATTATTCAGTTAAGGTTACACTTGAAAGACATTCAAATATGGATAAGTGGGAAGTATGCAATCCACACAGCCAGATCCGGCTTTTTTCACAGCTGAGTTACTTTTTTAGGCTCAAAATATTGCAGAACATGTGGGTTTGTTTTTAAAGATAGCACGAGTTGGCAGCAGAGCCACAAAAACACTTCTCATCACTTTTGGTACGATTTAGGGCAATCTGAAGAGCTTGAACATCTTTTCCTCCCTAACTATGAGTGGATTATTTTGATGTGCAGTATTCCCTTGGAATTTCTTGACTTTATCACACACAATATCCCTGTGGTGGTTTTTAACCCTCCCCAACTGGTCTTTTCCTTCAGTCTGAACTCTGCTTTAATACAATCTTTTGTAAGAGCTGCTCATTCTTTCTCTCAGTGAGCAGATTTCAGATTTTAATTATTTAAGATTCCCCTTTCAGAAAGGCTCATGGCCTTGGGAGAAGCTGTGGAAGCAGGTGCCTGAACCTGGAATGGCTGCTTTCCCTTCCCATCTCCATCTTTTGTCGCTCTTCTTCACAAAAAATTCACATTCCCTTTCCCATCGCCAATTTATGTCACCCTTCTTCAAAACAAAAATGCACTTTCCATCCCTTCTTTCTGGTCTTTAATAGCCCTATGTTTAAACTACCCCACCACAGAGATGTAAATAAAATGTTGTCATCTGGAACAATTTTCTGCAAGCCCCACCACAGGCCTGAGCCAAGGCTCCCTGGGATGCTCTTCCCAATTTCCCTTCGATTTTCTACCTTTAGTGAAATAAAAAGAGTGAAAACAGCTACATCTCCAATATTTGTTAGCCTTTAAAAAAAAAAATTATACAAGGTCTTTGTCTTTCAGGAGGTCATCTCAGGGACCTGGTGAGGAGATGTAATGATATTAATTATCTCAGTAGACAAAAGCACAGGTGAAATCTCAGTTTGGAATTTTAATAGAAAAATAAAACCCCAGCCTTGCTGATAAGCAGGTCTTGGGTTTGTCCTTCCCAGCCTGGATGATCTTTGCCAAGACGAAGACATGGAAGGCACGGTCAGCAGTGGGCACTGACAAGCTGTTTTGGAATAAATCTTCATTAGGAGTAACAGAATTGGCAGTGTCCATTGCTTGGAGGAGGGGGAAAGAAGAGGGTGGGGAAGACAAACCCTCAGAGCAGATGTCATCTTCATTTGCAGTGAAGAGTCACACATGCTGAAAGGGGCTGGCAGTGCTGGTTGATTTTCCACATATTTGTTTTGCAAACCTGCTGATCCCACTGTGAGTGACCCACAGGCATGTGGAGCAAAGGGAGTGCCAGGTTCTGCCTTCTGGATGGAAGGCGCTCAGTTGGATCCAATATTCTGTTTACCCTTGTGAAAAGGTGACCCAGAATTCCTCAGCTCACCCCCTGCCCCCAACAGCAAGGCCAAGGAGAGCTGGTCTGTGTGAGGGCTAAGCCAGTGAGCAGAGCATCCCAGAATGACAGAATCCCAGAATCAATTAGGTTGGAAAAGACCTCTGAGGTCATTCAGTCCAACTTATGACCCGACACCATCATATCAACCAGACAATGGCACTGAGTGCCACATCCAGGCTCACCTTAGATCCCCCTGGGGACGGTGACTGTACCACCTCCCTGGACAGCCCCTTCCAGAGCCCAGTCACTCTTTCTGTGAAGAACTTCTCCCTAATGCCCAGCCTAAACCTCCCCTGCTGAGCTCTAAGGCTGTGAACTCTGGGATTCCCCAAGTGAGGATCCTCTGCTGCACACAGACACAGATCTGGAGTCAGGGTGTGCTGGGCAGTGATGCAGGGTCAGCATCTCACCTCTCCGTGTCCTCTTGCTCCATGAATGACTGCCTGGAGGCTCCCAGAGCACTCAGGGGTATAAAAAGGAGCAGCAACTCCATGTCTGTGCTGTCCAGGGTCTGGGAGGGATCAGCAGCTGAGATTGGGCAGCTTTCCACCAGAGAGCTGGGATGTGGCTGCACCTCAAATCCTGGAGCAGCTCTGGGGTCCTCAGGACGAGAAAGACATGGAGCATGTCCAGAGAAGGGAACAGAGCTGGGGAAGGGACATCAGGAGTGGCTGAGGGAGCTGGGAATGGGCTCAGCCTGCAGAAAAGGAGGCTCAGGAGGGCCCTTCTGGCTCTGCACAACTCCTGACAGGAGGGGACAGCCAGAGGGGTCGGGCTCTGCTCCCAGGGAACAGGGACAGGAGGAGAGGGAACGGCCTCAGGCTGGGCCAGGGGAGGTTTGGGTTCATTAGGGAAAGCTTCTTCACAGAAAGGGTTGGTCAGGCACTGGCACAGGCTGCCCAGGGCAGTGGTGGAGTCCCCACCCCTGAATGGGTTCAGAAAACACGTGGATGTGGCACCTGGGGACAGGGGTTGGGGGTGGACCTGGTTTTGCTGAGTCAGTGCTTGGACTTGCTGATCTTGGAGGTCTTTTCCAAGCTCAGTGACTGCTTGATTCTATTTAGGCTGGAAATGTGGAGGGCAAGGTCGTCTTTGGCAGCACATGACTGATGGAGAAGATGGGTGAGATCCACGAGGGAAGGATTCCAGCTCCCAGGCCATGGGAGGACTCATCTGCCATTTGAGTTTGGTGGGTCATTACTCCAGAGCTCCTGCAGGACATGCCTGGAGATGTTCTTTGATGTTCCCTTCCTTGATGAGAAGTGACCACACAGTGCAGAAAGGTTTCTGTCCATTTGTTTTGCTTCTAGCAGGTGCCAGGACACTTTTGGCAAAGGTTGGCTAAAGAGCAGGCACATAATCCCATAGTGGCATGAAGAGGCACTGTTTCTGTTTGTGTGTTGCAAGATTTTGAAGCAAAATAACGAAAAATCCACAGTGGAGCTAAAAATCTCATTTTCCCAAAGCCAGAGCAAGAACAAAATGTCATGTTTTCAACACCATTTAATTTTAAGTGGTCCCACTGAAAATTAAATATAGATTAGTTTTTCCCTTTAACAAAGTAATTTTCAACATTAGTGGGAAAGGTAGAACAAATAATTCTGCTTTTATGTGTCTGCCCACAATGTGAGTCTGGAGCTCCTCTCTGCTATTTCAGGAAGCTGAAATTATTTTTTCTTACCCCATTTTCAGTTGCACTGCATTGCACAGGGGGTTGGATCTCATTTTGTCCTGGACAGTTTGAGAGTTTTCACATCAATTTCTTCCTGCTGATCCACCCACAACCACTCCACCTGTGACAAACACCTATAATTGTACTCATGTATGGTACAAGAACAGGCTCACAATCTTTGTGCCATTTTTTCATTTATTTGAGAGTTACCCAATAAAAATAATAATTCATTCAATAACCAATTAATAATCAGTGGATAACCAAAACCATCCAGTGAACCACATGGTGTGTGTTTATAGAGGTGTATTTATGTTTTGAATCCCCAAATATAAATTTATTTACTCCATCAAATCAAGTATGAAATTCCTGAAAATCACTTTCATGGTAGTGGTGATGATAAGTATAAATTTCCTGGGATTTTGATCACTTGAAGAACAGTTTATATCCAGAGTGGGAGCACTGTGTCTTACCTGGTGAGCACACGTGCCCAGACACACAAACCATGGAACAACTTTCACTCCACGGGTTTTTCACAAAACCTAATTCCAAGTGAATTAGGACACAGATTTTTAGTCATTCCCAGAAACAAAACAAAAACAAAAACAAAACAAACAAAAACAAAAAAAAAAAAAAAAAAAAAAAAAAAAAAAAAAAAAAAAAAAGGTGAGATTGGAACTAAGGAGTCTGCATTATTAGGGGGTTTGAACACAGTGAGATGAATGAGCTGCTTGTCCAGGTGTTTTCCTCAGATCCCAGACAGGTTGTATCCCAGATTCCTGCTGGGGGGAGCAGGTCATTCCCCTCAGCTCCAGCAGAGACTGATTCCTGCTGAGGAGAGAACCAGTTCCTGCCACTTGTCCTGTCCCACCTTTTTCTGGACCTTTGTTCCACATATTCCCCTTCCACAGCATTGTCAGCTGAGCTCAGGCTCCCCCAAGTGAACATTACATTTTATCTCCTCCTGAAGGGAGGATACTCTTCCCCTCCAGAGCAATTGCACGAAGCCTCAGAGAATCCCCACTGGACACAGCTTTGACCTCTTACTCCAAGAAAATTGGAAGAATTTTAAGCTAAAGCTCAAAAAATATCTCCAAATTAAATCTAGAAACTTAGTTTTCTAAGCAGAAAATGCAAGTGACTGGTGGCAGCAAGAGACAGGGCTGGGCTGACAGGGGAAAGATTTGACCAAATTCTTCAATTCTGGTTTCTGAACACCACCTTCTGCTCTCCCCTGAGCTGTCTCCAGTGAAAGTCTCCCCTAACAGGGACAGCAGCTGGGAAAAAATAGCAAAAATTAATCAAAACATGTTTTAAAAGGGTCTATAAGCATATACAGAAAGGAGTTTTTCACTTCTAAGAGAAAAGTCTTATTTTTTATGTATTAAGCAGTTTATATTTCAGTTGTCCCTGTCCCCCACTCAAAGATTCTCTTCACTGAGGTCTTTGGTTGATTGTTTCTCAGTAGGGATGCTGAGCCAGATGAACACAATCGTATTTTAAATGTCTTTAAACTTAAGAACCTTTTTTAGCAGAGATCGATCCAGTTGTTGTTAAATTCTGTTAAATTCATGGTGCCTGTGGATGCTGATCGTGTTCTGGAAGAAATATTCCAAAAGCCACACTCAATTGCACCTGAATCATGCAAATTGCAGCTTAAAAATACCAAAAATCTCTTTCTTCTCTTAGTTTTGGATGTTGCTTTGATCTGGGAAGGGGCTTGTGGAGGTAACTTCATGGCTTATTCACCCTCACAGGCAATTAATGTTGAATTCCTAAATGCTTGAAGAAATTCCTAGGCAGAGCTAATGGGTAACAACAGAAATCCTTCACTACAGCATTTCAGGGTCAGAGACAGATTAATGTCCTTTTAGCAGTAATTTGGTTTCCACGGTAATCTTGGAAACAGTTACATAGTTTAGATTCTTGATCTGGCAAGTGAGATTTTTTTCCACACATGATCTTTATTTGCAGGGGTGTTATACTTCTCTATGACAAATGAGATGGAAGGTCTTTGTTAAAATGAAAGGGCAGCTGTTTATATACCTTGAAAGAAAAAAAATATTTTTGTATCATTTGGTATGTGCCTTTTGCCTCTAATGTTCTGGAAAATTCTTGAATTCATTAAATTTAGACTCCAAGCAGAGTAAGGTGTGCTAAGACCTCAGGGATAAAACAAAAGAAACATTTTTTAAAAAATAATGCAGCAGATAAGGTAACCTGGTTAAAGCTTGACTTTTTAAACAAAGAAACCACAGAGCAAGTTCTGGGAGTGCAGATTTTGTCGTGTGGGATGAAGAAGGTTGCGTTGGCTCTTCCTCCATCCCAGCCTCACTGGAGGGCAGGGCTGAGGTCACTGGTGCCTGGTGAACTCTGCACTTGTCTAAAACATGCCCTTGGTATTTAGGTTCCTTATTTTTGTGGGGGATGTGTGAAATATCTGTAAGATCTGTAGTGTCAGTCTGAACTCACTTTGGGAACTGCAGAAGACAATTAAGTTGTTCAGATTCAGGATTTTTGTGCTCCCCTGCACAAAACCCCTTGAACAGCAGATCTAAGACCTCTTACCATGAGCCTTTTCCTCTCCTGCCTCTACAAGTTATTCAGCTTCCTATGAAGTATTTAAATATTCATGGAGCTGAAGGCTGCTCAGGCTGGTGGATCAGGAGCAGCTTGCTGGGAAACAGCCTTTACATTTCAGAGTGCGTGTGAGCAGGAGGGGGGACAGCTGGCTGAGGACACAGAGGGGGTTGAAGGAGTCTCTTGCAGCAGAAAAGCTGCAGGAAAACGCCCCAGAAAAGGGGGATGTCCCTGCCCTGAGTGTTGGCCATCTCAAACTCCTTTGGGGCATTGGTTGTGTCACGTCTGGAACCCCCCAGCTCCACGGGCTGGCACCACACGCTGCCACAGCTCCTTGGTGGATGAGAGAGGGCAGGGTTAGATGGGATTTTGGGAAGGAATTCTTCCCTGTGAGAGTGGGGAGGCCCTGGCACAGGGTGTCCAGAGCAGCTGTGGCTGCCACAACCCTGGAAGTGTCCAAGGTCAGGCTGGACAGGGCTTGGAGCACCCCAGGACAGTGGAAGGTGTCCCTGCCCAGGGCTGGGGTGGAACAGGATGAGCTTTAAGGTTCCTCCCAACCCAAAGCAGTCTGGCATTCTATGACCAGGCAGGCTGATGCCTGCAAGGTACCTCCACACCACATTCCAGGTGTCAGTCCCCAGCTGAATCAGCTCCAACTCACTCTCAGTCAGTCCACACCCTCTGCCAGTGCTGCTGCCTAAAATCCCTGTCCTCTGTCCCACAGCCCCACTCCACACACAGCCAGGTGCAGGAGCTTCGTGGCTCCCCCATCCCAGTTTCCATCCTCTGCCACCCACACACTTGTAAAATGTGATTATGGTGATCTCATTTTGAGGAATTCAGTCCTCCAGTCCTAACCTGAAAGCTGACACTGTCACCTCATCACTCCTGGCCCAGCATCTCCCCAACAGCCGGGGCAGCCCTTTCCACCCTCCTCTGCTCCCAGGTGATTCTTCCCTTTGCTTCAGCCACAGGGACATGTGACATGAAACCCAGCCCTGACACATCACTGTGTGCAGAGCAGGAGAATTTACAGACAGCAGGAAAGGCCTTGGCTGTAAATCTGTAAGATTTTGATCATTTGGATTGGAGTGCAACAGCTCCCAGATTTTTCCCAGATTTTAAACATCCATCGCCCTGCAGTGACTGTCCTTGGCCATAACCAGGGCTCTTCTGCCATCTCCTGGGAGAGGTGGATTTTTACATCAGTAAACTCAGAGTTACAGAAGGGAATTTGAATGTTCATTTCTGCCCTTTTCTTAAAATAAGTAAATAAATAGACCCACAAAACCACCACCAACAAAGCAGGCAAAGTGCTCCTCAGTCTCTCTTCGAAGGGGTTCTAACACTTAAATAATTTATTT
This sequence comes from Irena cyanogastra, assembly GCA_013397155.1. NCBI lineage: Eukaryota > Metazoa > Chordata > Aves > Passeriformes > Irenidae > Irena > Irena cyanogastra. The sequence goes on along the minus strand of VWZV01017441.1, from coordinate 721,169 downwards.
GTGCTTCTTGGGCTCAAGGAGTTTGTTAGGTCATGTTACTTTTAAACAAAAATTAATTCTCAGCTGTGCATCAAGTCCAGTGCAAACATGTGAGCCACTCAGCAAGAAAAAGAAAGTAAGACATGCTGGAAATTTTGTGGTTTTTTCTTTACCCCAAACCCATAGTAACATCATGCTCATCATTGGCATAAAGAGTGCCAGGATGTCTTTAAGAAAATGAGTGAATTTCTTATAAATGAGTGGATTTCTTACATTTGAATCAATCTGGACTGAGAGCACAGTGGTTTTTTCGGGCTCTCATCTCCAGGTTCCCAGCCTGGCATCTCCCAGGCTGCCCCGATGAGGAGGAAGGTTTGCAAAGCTATTAAACAGAAATAAGTGTTTGTTCCCAGGCAGTTCCTCCAGCTCTTGCTCAGGCAAGAGAAATTTGTTGCTGAGATGAAATTTCACACTTGTGTTGTAGAATCATATCAGAGAATCCCAGAGTGGTTTGAGTTGGGAGATACCTTAAAGCTCACCCAGTCCAGCCCTGCCATGGGCAAGGACACATTCCACTATCCCAGGCTGCTCCAAGCCCTGTCCAGCCTGGCCTTGGACACTCCCAGGCATAAACCCTTTCTTGCTTCTGCCTTTCTGGCCAATGCAGCAGTGACAAACCCCACCTGCTGATCTTTAAGTTCCCTTCCAACCTGAACAATTCAATGATTCCATGCAAGGTCATTGACTGACACCTCTTTTCCTGGACCTTCCTTAGCTCTGTGACACCCAAAAGTACCTTCCTGTAGGGACTGATGCTTCAGGCAAGGAAAGGTGGTGAAAAGGTGCCTGATCCAGCAAGTTAAAGGCAGGCCCTGCTAAGCCAGGCTGTTCTCCAGGGATGACTCTGTGCTCCCAGGACATCCTTGCCTTGGTGTCCATTTCATTGACTGCCTCCCTGTTTTCCAGGCAGGGAATACATATCCATGTATCTACGGTCACAGGATAAAAATGCAGTGATCACAGCACAGCAGCACTTGCAAACCAAGGATTTTGGGATGTGTTTCCACGTTTATGAAGTGCAGAAGGGAAACTAAAAGGCTGATGGAAGTAGAGTTTATTTAAGCCAAAGGGCTTTGATCAGAGATATCCCAGTCTAGGAGTTTGTGAGCTCAGGGGCTGCCACGGCAAAGAAAACTTCATCATACCCAGTCCCAAACTCCAGACAGTCCCACAAGCAAACAGAGGCGCAAATATTCCTTAGGTAGCAGGGACACACATAGGGAATGTCTGGGACATCTTGAGCACGGCACTGTTAATTTTTAGCTGTAAATTGTATTTGCTTTATTAATCTGACTTCCTGACTAACTGCCCATCTGTACCCTCACATCCATCTGGGTGACTGTGTTCCGTGTGGAACCCACAGAGAAAACCCTGCCTGGTCACGGGGTGTTGTTTTCCTGAGGCGTTTCAGCACCGGCACATTGCCAAAGGAGCAATGGGAATTGCAATGGGAATCGCCCTGGGAATTTCCAGCCCTGGCAAAGTCAGGTCAGGGCTTTCCAGCAGGGACTGGACAATTTCACAGCTAATGCAGCAACTTGTAACTGCCTCGGCCAATGCTTACCCAAAGGTTTTGAAGAGTTATGGAATTCAACATTTAACCTTCTTCCATTAGGCACAGGAAGAGATCGTTAAAATGTCTAAATATCTCTTCCCATCTGCTTCTGCCTGTCCATAGACTTTCTTCAGCAAAACATATAATTAATGTGTGGAAAGGGAGTTTCTTCATGGGTTCACAGGCAGTGAAGTATCTTGCAGCACTCCCAGAGCTTCTCCAAGCTCCAGAAAATCTTCTGGAGCCCAGAATAGATGCAGCAGAGATGCTCCTTTCAGAGCATGGAAAATTCCCTTGGGATGGAAGTGGAAGGAAGTGTGGGCTAGAGCTGCTGACGGACAGCACATCCCCAAGGGAAACCTGGAGCCAATTCAGAGACCAACTCTGGATTCCCACTATTTGCTCCTGGCTCCAGCAATATCTTTTACTCCACAATAATTATCACACTCCACATTTTCACCAACCATCCTTTAATTCCAAACTGATTTAAAAAATTAAGTGAAACTCAGCACAGCTATTTTCAGTCAGAACTTGGCAAGAAATTAGCAGTTTTTGGTTCAGACTCAAAGAAGATGGTGAATTTCCAAAGCATTTCTCTTCTTTTTTCCAGTTTTATCAGTTGGTTTAATAAAATTACCTCACTCTGCAAATCTTCACTTGCTGGCATGGGAATAGAGAAAGTGTAAAACTTCTCAGGGTATATGATATTTTTCCAAATACCATTAATCATTAAACACCTTCTGTATGATCCATTGCTAAATATTATTGAATGCCAGAGGGTCTCTGAAGGAATTCTGGGGCAGCTGAGCTCGCAGGAGAAGAGTCAGGTGTGAGCACCCATTTATGGAATCGCAGATTCATGGAATATCCTGAGTTGAAGGGGCCCAGATGGATCGAGTTCCACTCCTGGATGCTACAGTTGCATTGGACAGAAGCAGGAAAATCGAGTCAAATTTGGGGGGGGGGGAAGGGAAATTATTAATCCAGAGCTCAAGGCAGCATCTGGAAAGCTCTGAACAAGGTCACAGGAGCCCTTTCTGGCACATCCACAGGGATGTCTGGGGAATGTTGTTAAAAATGGGCTAAAATAACATTTCAGGGGTTGTTTGGCATTCATTTGCATTGTGATAGGAAATCTTCACCCTGGGCTCAGATAAGAAGATGTTTAATGGTTTATTAAATAATAACTCCACAACTTCCTGACAGGCTCTGCTCCCAGGAACAAGGGGGATGAGAGGAAGCATCCTCAAGCTGTGCCAGGGGAGGTTTAGGTTGGGTATTGGGAAAATTTCTTCACAGAGCAGCTGGTCAGGCAGTGGCACAGGCTGCCCAGGGCAGTGGTGGAGTCACCATCCCTGACATAAGACATGTGGATGTGGCATCTGGGGACATGGGTTAGGGTGAACATGATAGTGGTGCTGGTTGATGGCTGGACTTGATAATCTGAGAGGTTTGGAAGTTGCTGACTCCATGAGTCTGTGATAAACACACTTCTGTGGACTAACCTGGTTGCTGTGAGGGTACAAACAATGCAAGGTGAATTCCCCACCCTTCTCTTCCAGAGATGGAAACCCTGCCTGGCCCTGGCAGGGACCTGCTGCTGACCCTCTCCATGCCCAGGGAAGCCACGTGGACCATCCCCTGCAGTCCCAGCCCAGCCATCAGCCTGTGTTTGCCATATTCCCAGCAGAACCTCCTGTCTTGGGAGTCACCTCTCCAGGCATGGCTCCCCCACCCCAAAGGGCCACAGTTCCTTTTTGCCAACTACAACCATGGACTTGCTCTTTCCCACCATCCTTCATCCCCAGGGCAGGAAGGAGGCCATCCTGTCCTAGCCACCCCCCTCCCACTGTCCACGGCAAGGGTGCTCCACTGGAGAGGCTGCACAAGGGCCCAGGACATGGCTGGAGACGAGATGTTTGCCCAGGAGGGAAAAGGCCACTGCAGAAACTGAGAGAAGATGAGGAAGTGCCACAGCAGGGACCCCAAAGCTGTAATTGTGCCCTGGTGGGCTGCAGCAAAGGTCCCACCACTGCTGAGGGAAGGGAAAGGTGTCTCTCCCCTGGCTCCAAGGCTGCCAGAATTCTACAGGGTAAATAGAAGGTTCAAATCCCCTGTCAAGTGTTTGTTGAAATGCAAAGGGGTTGATCCCAAATATTGAAAAGGAACATAAAAAGCTGTGAATGTGATGCAGCAACTTCTGAATGTGATCAGGCTGGAGAAGACCTAGGCAAGACTCATCTAAAGGTAAAAAAATAAAACACAAATTCAGGAATTCTGAAATCCAGGAATGTGCAAACTGACCCCAGTGATGAATAAGAAAGAGAGAGCTTTGTAGAGATTTCAGCTGCCAAATCTGCTAGGTGCATGGAGATCACCTTGAATACAGCTGCAGAACATTCTGATATTTCTGTAATCCTAACATTGACACAAAAGGAACACTAACCCTAAACCTAATGTTGACCCTCACCAAAACCAGCCATAACATAATACTAACCACAAAACTAACCCTGACTCAAACATTAGCCCAGACCTCGGCATGAGCACAACTCTAATACCAAGCCTAACTCTACTCCTAACCATAACCTTAACTCTGCTCCTAACCCTAACTTGTCATCCCAGAGGATGAGGGAGATGCCTGGGTTTAAGTTTGCTCAGCTCAAACCTCAGGTTACACTGAATGTTTACAGAAATCCTTTGAGGCACACGTCAACAAAAATCCACCAAGGTGCCCATTAACCTCAAAACCAGGGGAAAAAAGGATTATCCAGTCAGGATATTAAAATCTGCTGTAATGGGATGGATCACTGTGCTATGAACTCTAAAAAAAATGCTTCATCTTATGAAACAGTAGGAAAAAAAATAGAAATGTAACAATTGGAATAAGGCAAAGAAATTTAAGGTGTGGACTAGGTTAGACAATCCCAAAGCAGGTTTTGGGATCACCGAGATGCAGTTGATGGGCTTTCTATAACAAGCACAAAATAAGGAATACTAATAATGACCTTGGGCTAAAATTACATTTCACTTTTATTCAGAAGGCTGTTCCACTCTGGGCACATGAATAAATCAATGTGCAGCACATCTGCTTCACATAAGTGTAACCTGACAGTTTGGAGTGGCAGCTCCCCCCAAATTAAGAGTTTCTCCAAGCCTTGGTAATGGGTTCATCAACAGCCCATTGCCAGGTTGTGCATATTCAACCCACTGATTTTATGACAAACCATTTGTCAAGGTCCCTGAAGGTGAGAACAGATTCTGAGTTCTCAGCATTTCTGAAAACGTACACAGATGTCTTTTTTAATTTTTTTTAAATAAGAGGAGTCTACTGGGGATGATAATGATGTCACGGAAGTCAAAAAACAGTGATCTGACAAGAGATATTTAAAATTATTTTATCATGTGAATAACAACAAGCTCTGCCTCCAGAACTAGCAGTTGTGGGCTGGGGAAGCAGAGCAGCCACCATTGTCCGGCTCCCCAACACCCCCAGTGTCCCCATGGCAATAGTGGCTGGGTGCAATGGGAACCTTCTCCTCAGGGAGGACAAAAAGAGTTCAATTAATGTTATCTCTCTGTGCCCAGCTGTAGTGGGGTGACCCTGGCTGCATTCCAGGCACCCACCAAAGCCTCTCCATCACTGCCCTCCACAGCTGGACAGGACAGAGAAAATAGGATGGAAGGTTCCTGGGTTGAGATAAGGGCCAGGAGAGAGCCCTCAACAAATACCCAAAACAGGCTGGAATTAGAGCTATTAACTGAATGTATTCCTAACAAAATCAGAGCAAGATAATGACAAGGAAAAGCAGACCTTAAAAACACCTTTCTCCCACCCCTCCTCCTTTCCAGTTCTGCCTCCTCCCTCCATCAGCACAAGGAATGGAGGTTATGTTCAGTTCATTACATTTTACTCCTGCTGCTGCTCCACCACAAGGGCCCTCCCATGGGAGCCAGGTCTCCATGGACTTCTCCAGTTTGAGTCCATCCCACGGGCAGCAGCTCTGCATGACCTGCTGCAGAGTGGGTCACTCCTGCACGGGGTCAGTCCTTCAGGAGCTGTGGGTCCCCCACGGGGTTACAAGTACCACCAGGACCCTGCTCCAGCGTAGGCTGCACTGCCCATGGGTCTGCAGCTCCCTGCCAGGACCCAGCTCAGCACGGGTTTCCCACGGGCTCACAGCCCCTCTCAGGCATCCCCCTGCTCAGGCTTGGGCTCCTCCCGTGGCTGCAGGTGCATCTCTGCCCCCCACAAGCCCTCCGTGGGCTGCAGGGGCACATGTGCCTCCCCATGGCTTCCCCACGGAATCTCAGAGCAATCTCTGCTCCTCCTCCTGCCCTGCCCTGGGTGTCTGCAGAGCTGCTCCCCTTCCGTGGTCTCACCCCACTCCTCTCTGGCCACAATTCCAGCTGTGCAATAACCTGGGGGCTTTTTCTTCTCCGCTCTGTTACCCCCAGGGTGTCCCCACCATTTGTGCTGGCCTCGGCCTTGGCCAGGGTGAATCTATCCCGGAGACAGCTGGAATTGGCTCTGCTGGCCACGGGGGGAGCTTCTGGCAGCTGCTCACAGGAGCCACCTCTGCAACTCCCCGGTACCAAAACCCAGCCAGGCCATCCCAACACCTCCCACACGCAGATGGCTGTAGAGTGACAGCTGAAGTGGCACGGAAAACCCTAGGTGACAACCAAGCACAACACACACGTTCACTCACTCCTCTCTCGGTTGAGACGGGGAAGAGAACCAGGAAAAAAAGGGTAAATCTCATGGGCTGAGATGACAGCAGTTTAAAAATTGGAATTAATAATAATAATAATAATAATAATAATAATAATAATAACAAATAAGCCCCAAATTAGCTGTTATTTCAGCCCAATAAAGTTGCTCACCACCCATTAACTGTTGCCCAGCTAATCCCTAAGCTGGAGGATTCAATGGATTCAATGGATCAGTGGACTCCAGCCCACTCTTCCCAGTTTATATACTGGACGTGACATTCTGTGCTCTGGAGTATCCCTTTGGCAGTTCATGTCAGCTGTCCTGGCCATGCCCCCTCCCAGCTTCTTGTGCAGAATACAGACCCTGAGAAATCCTTGATTTTAGGGAACACAACTCAGCACTCACTGACACATCTGTGTGTAACCAACACTGTTAGAGTCCCAGACTGGGTTTGAAGGAACCTTAAAGATCCCCTGGTCCAACCAGCTGCCAAATGTAGGGACACTGCTCCCAGTCCCAGACCACTGCCCTGTACCAGCTGCTCGGGAGAGGATTTCAACTCTACCCCAGCTGAAATCAGAGCTGAGTGTGAGGATAAGCTGGAACTCAGCTGCAGTGACCATCCCATTCACTTGCCATGACACCAAAATGTCCCCAGCTGAAGGATCTCAGGCAGCTCTTCTGGGTCTCCTGGTGGAAAGGCAGCAACCAGAGCTGGCTCAGCTCCAACAGAAAAGGAGTGAACCCCAGATGGCCCTGACATGGCACAGGTGGAGCCCTGCCCTGCTGAAACGTGTCCTCTACCTGCAGGGAAGGCAGCCTGGCACTCTAGGAGCATCAGCTGAAGGGACTGGAAACTATTGATGACTTCAGAACACAATTGAAGGGTTTTTCCTATCAATACAATTTCCTTCCAAATGAGAGAAAATCCAATCTGTTAAACAAATACCTGTCAGAGCAGCCGAGCTTACAGGATGATTTTTACAATGTTCCCTGCTCCCACAAGGGAAAATTCTGGTGGAGTTAAAACAACCTTATAGCGTAAGGTTTGTGCTTCCCAACACCCACGGCAGCTTCTGCTCCTGTTCCCACATCACTGTGCAATGTCCTTGGGTTTGTACTGACTCAGCCACCCCTGAATCGAAAGAGGAAATTCTCCTAAGATATTCAGACATATAAAGAGACATTCCTTGGACACTGAGTGTTCTCCAGCATGGACAGAGCACTGTAAAGCCCCACACACACCACGTACCTTTGCTCCTGAGGCTTCTTCCTCGGCTTGTCAGGAAAACTATCATGTATTTATGGCTGGGTTTTCTGTTCTTTAGTCTTTGCCCAGTTAAGACTAAAATATTTTCAATGTGTTTTAAAATATTCTTCTTAGAAGTTGTTCATCATTAGCCCTTGTGTATTCAGTTTATACTGGGCAAAACTTCATTTAGGGGGAAAGTCTCCTGTTCTAGGTCATTAGATGGTGATTTTTGGTTACCAGTTTAGTCCTCAGGGGTTTTTTGCTTGTGTGGGTGGGCTTTTAGCCTGGGGCTTCTGTCCTTTTTGCCCTTTTGGGTTTTTTGGGGGTTGGAATTTTTTCTTTTTGTTTTGGGGTTTGGGTTTTATTTTGTTGTTGTTGAAGGTTTTGCTTTGTGGAAAAGGTTTTTTGTGCCTGAATCACTTATGGATCTAAAGCTTTTGCTTTGCTTTCAGTGTACTTATATATACATTAAAAATGTGTGTGTATACACGCACACACACATATATATGTAAAGTTATTATATGTACATATATATATATATAGTTATACAATAAGTTATTCTTTTGTAACTTCCTCTCAACCACTGCACTTATGGGCAGAATTTCTCATCCTTGGGCCCTGCACTCTGCAGGATGAGCTGTTTTTCTGATATTGCTTTTCTGTTCCCTACCCCCTGCTATCAGTCCCCATTCAGTGCCATTGGAATGATGGTGGCTGATGTCTCAGCTGGTAGAAATACGGTTTGTGAGGGTCCAGCATGTTGAAAAACATTATTGAAGTAGGGCTGGGTTTAGTCAGGACATTTGGAAAACCATCTGATGCTTCAAGAAAAGATAAAGAGGAGGACAAATGTATGATCTTGTGATCATTCTGACCATGGAATGTACATTTTTCTCAGTGGCCTTCCATGGACTGTTATTCCATGAGCTCTTCATTCCTTTTTTAAACCCCTATAAATATCTGCCATCTGACCCTGCACATGACAGATCCACAGCTAATTATCATTTATGGGAAGAGACAAATTCTTTGGTGTGTTCTGAACCTGCAATCCCACAGTTTTGTGTGGTGCTCCCCACTCTCGTGTTAGAAGTGACACTGAGACATCACATCCCATCAGCCTTCCCCAAACTGCTCATCACTTTTCCTGCCTCTTTCCCAGACCCCTTGGCCTTCTCTGTTGCAGTGAATTTGTGCCTGCCCAAAGCACCACTCGAAAATGCCATTTCAGCACCGAGGGCTGTACTGCTGTAAGTGGTTTCATCTCCTGCTTGTTTTGTTATCCCTAGTTCCTCTGTTCTCTCAGTGCTTCTGGGTTAATGGTTGGACTCGATGACCTGAGAGGTCTTTTCCAACCTCAGCGATTCCATGATTCCATGCCCAGCAGAGTTACCTTGTGCTCAGGAGTCTAAGCAGCAAAATCTTTCCTAACCAGTTGTCATTTTTCCCCTTCTTCCAGTGGTGTTTCCTTTTCTCATCCTACCAAAACTAGGTTTTAACCAATTTCCCACATTTTCTGAAGGGACTCTGGATCAAGAGGGGCAGTTCCTCGCTGAGCTGATTTTCTCTCTGGAACCAGAGATCTGGCAGAACATCTTTTTAAAAGCCTTGAGCTACATTCTAAGGGCACAGCTTCTTCTTTCCCTATGAGATCCCTCCTACAGAAAGAACACCCCAATCCTGCCTCCCCTGCACGTGGGAGCTGAGCTCTCTTTGCTGCTTTAACGATTTGGTGAGGTAAAAAAATTTTTCTAGTGATATTAATTAGAGCCCCTGGAATGATATCAGTGCCCAGGGCTTGCTGAACAGCAGTTCAAGCTGCGGGTGTTCAGAACCAGGTGCTCAAGGGCTCCTGGAGGTTTTACATCTGCAGGTGTTCAACATCAGCCCCTGAGCTGTTTCTTGAGCACTTTGATGGCCTCAGGAGCCTGTGCTGAGCGTCTGCTTTAGATCCCTGGTAACACATCCCAGTTTCCTTCTTTATCCCAGCAGTTCTGCCTGAGCTGCTTTCTCAGCAGTGGCTGGGACTGGGACTTGACTGTCAATCTCCAGTGCAAGCAGACCTCACTTCAGTCACACAGCTCGACACAGCACTGTTCAGTCTGGGCTGCAAGAGGCCAGAAAATCCTCTTGCTGGGCACTGGATGCTGGGCAGGCACTGGATGCTGGGCAGACACTGCTCAGGCTCCCCAGGGAATGGGCACGGCCTCGAGGCTGCCAGAGCTCCAGGAGCGTTCAGATAATGCTCCCAGGGATTGTTGGGGTGTCTGTGCAGGGCCAGGAGCTGGTCTCTGATCCTTGTGGGTCCCTTCCAGCTCAGGATATTCCATGATTCTGATTCTTTTCCATGAGGGGTATTCTGCTGCTTTCCTGAATTCACTGTGCATGGGGAGAAGGATGCACTGCCCAATTCAGTGCTTACACCTGAAAAAGTTTGTCCAGCTGCTCCTCAGTGAGGTCTGTGGAATGAAAGAAGCCACTGACTGCATTTTCTTGCTGGCAATGGACTATCATGGGCTGCATTTGCTGTCACAGAGGCTGGAAAGTCTCATTTGTTACAGGATTGTTCACACCTTTCACTCCTGTGAATGGTCTGGTCCCAGGGAAGGATGGAAGAACGACACAAGTGCAGCAGCTCATGGAATCATGGAATGGTTTGGGCTGGGAGGGACCTGAAAGCTCATCCAGTTCCACCCTAGGGACACCTTCCACTAGACCAAGTTGCTCCACCCTGGCCTTGGGCACTTCCAGGGAAAATGCATTCTAAGGCTGCTCTAATAAAAGACAACTTAATTGACAGAGGAGGAGGCACTGAAAAATTCCTTTATAAATCCAGACCAGAAGTGAGGCTCCTTCATACTCAGCTCCCAGCAGATTTAGGCTCCATTGGCACCTTCCTCTGGGCACGGAATCATTGTGCTGCATCATCCAGTGGCCTCTGGAAAGAAAATGAGCCTGTGTGTGAAACCACTTACTCCAATGTGTCAGAAGAACGGGAAGGCTGAGGTGCTCCATGTTTTCGTGTCGTCCCCGGTTTTCCCTGCTGAGTCTGCCCTGAAACCCTCCTGGCAGGATCTGTGGGAGCAGGGGAAGGCACAGCTGGGGATCTCTGGTGCCTGCTGGACACACACAGCTCTGTGGGATGGGATGGGATGGGATGGGATGGGATGGGATGGGATGGGATGGGAT
>VWZV01017441.1:687134-710414 GCA_013397155.1 Irena cyanogastra | reverse complement strand
TGGGATGGGATGGGATGGGATGGACACACAGCTCCGTGGGATGGGAGAGATTGCATCCCAAGGTACAGGGAGAACCAGTTGGAATCATTGCAAGAATCTTTTCTGTCATTTCTGAAAGGTCACGGTGAAAAAGGAAGTTCCTGAAAAATAAACCTCAGCATCTCACCCATCATCCAGAGGAAACTCAAGAGGAAGTTTGGAGACTATGAGCAAGTCAGCCTCACCTCAGTCCCTGGGACAGCCCTGGGAAAGGATCCCCATGGATGCATTTTATAGCCATATACAGGAGAAGAGGATGACTGAGGCAGCCAGCAGGGCTTTGTTAAGGNGTGAGGTCTGTGGAATGAAAGAAGCCACTGACTGCATTTTCTTGCTGGCAATGGACTATCATGGGCTGCATTTGCTGTCACAGAGGCTGGAAAGTCTCATTTGTTACAGGATTGTTCACACCTTTCACTCCTGTGAATGGTCTGGTCCCAGGGAAGGATGGAAGAACGACACAAGTGCAGCAGCTCATGGAATCATGGAATGGTTTGGGCTGGGAGGGACCTGAAAGCTCATCCAGTTCCACCCTAGGGACACCTTCCACTAGACCAAGTTGCTCCACCCTGGCCTTGGGCACTTCCAGGGAAAATGCATTCTAAGGCTGCTCTAATAAAAGACAACTTAATTGACAGAGGAGGAGGCACTGAAAAATTCCTTTATAAATCCAGACCAGAAGTGAGGCTCCTTCATACTCAGCTCCCAGCAGATTTAGGCTCCATTGGCACCTTCCTCTGGGCACGGAATCATTGTGCTGCATCATCCAGTGGCCTCTGGAAAGAAAATGAGCCTGTGTGTGAAACCACTTACTCCAATGTGTCAGAAGAACGGGGAAGGCTGAGGTGCTCCATGTTTTCGTGTCGTCCCCGGTTTTCCCTGCTGAGTCTGCCCTGAAACCCTCCTGGCAGGATCTGTGGGAGCAGGGGAAGGCACAGCTGGGGATCTCTGGTGCCTGCTGGACACACACAGCTCTGTGGGATGGGATGGGATGGGATGGGATGGGATGGGATGGGATGGGATGGGATGGGATGGGATGGGATGGGATGGGATGGGATGGACACACAGCTCCGTGGGATGAGAGAGATTGCATCCCAAGGTACAGGGAGAACCAGTTGGAATCATTGCAAGAATCTTTTCTGTCATTTCTGAAAGGTCACGGTGAAAAAGGAAGTTCCTGAAAAATAAACCTCAGCATCTCACCCATCATCCAGAGGAAACTCAAGAGGAAGTTTGGAGACTATGAGCAAGTCAGCCTCACCTCAGTCCCTGGGACAGCCCTGGAAAAGGATCCCCATGGATGCATTTTATAGCCATATACAGGAGAAGAGGATGACTGAGGCAGCCAGCAGGGCTTTGTTAAGGAAAGATGCAAGAAAAAGTGCAAAAAAAAAAGCTTTTAAAATTATTTTCCTTTCAATTTTGAGTTCCGTTCTGCCCTTTAATGCATCTCCAGTCCAAGAGAAATGTTTCCCTTTGCACTCTCTGGTAGGAAATAGCTCTTGAGAGCCTCTTTAACCTTTTTCAGGGAATTTGAGCTCATTTCCCACAAATGACAGGGTAAGATTGCCCTCATGTGGCTTACAAGAAAAATAAAGCCAGGAAAAAATAAATAAAAATAAAATGAAAATTAAATTAAATTAAATTAAATTAAATAGTTTAGCAAACTGGTTCCTGCTGTCCTTCTCACAGACATTGCCCCTTCCATCATCTTGTCCTTTTGCATTCATTGAGAGAGCTGCACCTCAGGGAAGGCATGCAACAGCTGCTGTGATTCCAGAGAGGACAAGTGTCCCTGAAGGGACAGACAAATAAGAGAGGACCGAAAAAAATAAGCAGAATATAGATATGATTGAGGTAAGGATGAAAACAGTCCTTGGATTTGTAGGGAGTTGATAAAAGATAGCACAGCTGCCCCTGGGTCCCTGAGAGTGCCCAGGGCCAGGCTGGACGGGGCTTGGAGCAGCCTGGGACAGTGGCAGGTGTCCCTGCCCATGGCAGGGGTGCAACAAGATGAGCTTTAAAGTGTTCCTTTCAACCCACCCATTCTGGGATTCTGGGATTCTATGAACTGCAGTAAAGGGCTGATTCAAAGAGAAAAGGTTTCGATAACAGATATGGTGAAGCTTTGGACATTTATGAGGAAATTGTAAAATTTCCCAGGTTTGTCATGCCTTAAGAATGAGTCAGACAAGCACCTCCCAGGAACAACCTGGAAAGAATTGCTTCTGCTTTTGTAGGAAAATGTAAATCTGTACTTCAATGTAAACCTGTGTGGATCAAAAGAGCACACAGACTTATCAATGGATAGATCTACCTATCCATAGATACATCCACTGATCACCACAAATCTGGATCAACAAATCATAGATAGATCTGTAGATCACCACAAATCTGGATCAATAGATCTGTAGCTGAGCAAATGTGAATCAGTAGATCTGTACCTCACTATAAATCTGCTTGGATTAACATATTTGCAGCTCACCGTAGATCTGTCTGGATCAGAAGATCTGTGGCCCAGCAGCTGTGTGAGCTGCTCTGCTTTCACAGGGACACATCTCCTGTGGCTCCTGGTAGCACTTGCACCCCTTGTTTCTCCCCTTTCACTCCTAACACACTGAACCAGGAAAGCGAGACCCACCCACAGAGCTGCACATTCCAAATGTGAGCTCTGGAGTCAGACCAGAGGATCCCAGCCCATGGCAGGGGCTGGAATGAGATGTTCTTTAAGGTCCCTTCCAACTCAAACATTCCATGATTCTGCCTCTGTGCCCGGTGTACAAAGAATCACAGAATATCCTGAGCTGGAAGGGACGCACAAGGATCATCCAGTCCCACCCCTGGCCCTGCACAGACACCCCAACAATCCCACCCTGTGCATCCCTGAGAGTGCTGTCCAAATGCTTCTGGAGCTCTGGCAGCCTCGGGGCCGGGACCATTCCCTGGGGAGCCTGGGCACTGCCCAGCACCCTCTGGGAGAAGAACCTTTCCCTGATATCCAGCCTAAACCCCCTGACACAGCTCCTCCAGCCTGTCCCTGGTCACAGACAGCAGAGATTGGAGCTGTCCCTCCCCACACTCCAATCTTTAATCTCCCTGTACAAATCTCTTCCTTCACTTTCCACTGCCTTAGGTGCCTCTGTCACCAGCCCAGGGATTTTCTCTCTCCCAAGGCTCATTTTCTAGCTGGAGGCTCTTCTGATCCTCCCCTGAGTCGTGCCCTGGAGGGACACCTGTGACCCAGGTGGGGGCATGCCCTCCCCCAGCAGGGCCCCCGAGGATCTCCATGGGCAGGGATGGTGTCCATGGGCTGCTGGCTGCTGTGACCCACCTGGGGACAGTGGGCACAGCTTCTGTAGGCAGCTTCTGGAACACCCAGAGGTGATGTCACAGAGCCGTGCAGTTTTATCAGGTAATAAACATTAACAATCCTCAGCCCAACTGCCAGAGTGTTGCTGGAATGGATTTGTTATTTTTATGAAGGAGAAGATGAAAGGCTAGTGGGAGAGAAGGCCCCAATAACCTGGGCACCACCTGACTGAACACCCACATCCTCCCATAAAACTGCACCACAAATAAGAGTGTTTTGTACCTGTTGGTTTTGTGTGATCCAGCCTCAGGAACCAGGATCTGCAATTGCCCCTATTTCACACAGAACAAACATCATTCCTGCCATAAACTCCTTGAGGCAGAGCTCCTGTTTCATTTGCATTCATCTGTCCAGGCTCTTTTCCAAGCCAGCTCCTGACATCCTGTGCTCACAATCCCCACAAGTGACTCTCAAAGACAGTCCCTGATTAATTTAACTGAGGGCTCTTTTCTGATGCTGCTTCTCTTGGGGAGCTGCAGAATCTGGGACCCCAGCAGAGGCCACAGGCCCAGCAGGCTCAGCAACACTGGGTGTGATCTGCAGTAGCTGCACACCAACCCAGCAGCTGCTCCTGGATCTTCCCCAGTGTCCCCTCCAGACTCCAAAATCTCTCCTGCAGTTGGCCCTGCACCCACAGTGCCTCTGGCAGTCAAATCCTCTTGTTTTCACAGCCTCACACACGTGCAGACTCCAGGCTCCCAAGGCTCTTACCCAGCTGGTCAGCTCCTCTGGCTGGACACTGCCTGGGGTCACATCCCCACACAGCCACACAGCTCCAGCCCCTGGCACACCAGCCCTCCACCCACAGTCCCACACCAGGGGGGCTCTCAGAGCTCCCTGCAGAGGGAATGAATAGTCCCTGACCCAGGAAAGGGTTTAGGAATGGAGGTTCATGAGGAGCCAGGTCACAGTGTGCTGATCAGGATTAGGATCACACCACCCATTAAGCTCCTTACACAGCATTGGCCACTCTTGTCCCCTTGGCCTTATTTTTTTTTCCTGTGTTTGTCTCTGTCCAAATTCCATCAACCCCTCCATTTCCCCACCTGAGCATCCTACAGTAAATCTAATGGGATCCTGAACTTGCCTTCCCATGAACTTCATAGTGTTTCCTACATCCCTATACAGGGAGAGAGAGAAGAGAGGAGAGAAAATTCTGTTGGACTCATGGCACTGGATTTCACACCTGGACTACAGAATTGTGGAATATCCTGGGCTGGAGGGGATCATCCCAGGACCATGCAGTCCAGCTCCTAGTCCTGCACAGACACTCCAACAATCCCATCCTGTGCTTGAGAGTGTTGTCCAAAGGATTTAAAGCTCATCCCATTCCACCCCTGCCACAGGCAGGGACACCTTCCACTATCCCAGGTTACTCCAAGCCCCATCCAACCCGGACTTGGACACTCCCAGGGATCCAGGGGCAGCCACAGCAAATCTGGGCACCCTGTGCCCAAAGAGCCAGGAATTCCTTCCCACTATTCCATCTAACCCTGCCCTCTGGCAGTGGGAAGCCATTGCCCCTCGTCCCAAGTCCATTTCAATCTCTCCTGGAGCTCCTTCAGGCCCTGCAAGGGCTCTGAGCTCTCCCTGGAGCCTTCTCTTCTCCAGGTGAGCACCCCCAGCTCTCCCAGCCTGGCTCCAGAGCAGAGGGGCTCCAGCCCATGGAACATCTCCGTGTCCCTTGGGGCCCTTGTTGACTGGCAATGACAAACCAGGTTTTGGTCACATCTTCAACATGACATGCCTGAGATGCACAGAGTTCCTGTGGGACAGTCCCTTGGCACGATCTATTTTTTTCCTGGAACAAAGAAGAGAATTCTCTGTGTGATGTTGTGTGAATTCACCGCTCTCTGGCAATGACTTATCTCTGCTGTTGACTTACCAGGCTTCAGACCTTCCACCCTCCCCAACAACAATCTGTTCAGCAGTTGGATTGCTGGAGTGGCACCTTTGTTATCCCGGCAAGTTCTATGTTGTTCTCTGTGCCTTTGTGTGCTCACTCAGCCACATAAGTTCCTGCTGACCTCATTCAGAGCCATCACAAGAGCTCTGTGANAGAGGCCACAGGCCCAGCAGGCTCAGCAACACTGAGTGTGATCTGCAGTAGCTGCACACCAACCCAGCAGCTGCTCCTGGATCTTCCCCAGTGTCCCCTCCAGACTCCAAAATCTCTCCTGCAGTTGGCCCAGCACCCACAGTGCCTCTGGCAGTCAAATCCTCTTGTTTTCACAGCCTCACACACGTGCAGACTCCAGGCTCCCAAGGCTCTTACCCAGCTGGTCAGCTCCTCTGGCTGGACACTGCCTGGGGTCACATCCCCACACAGCCACACAGCTCCAGCCCCTGGCACACCAGCCCTCCACCCACAGTCCCACACCAGGGGGGCTCTCAGAGCTCCCTGCAGAGGGAATGAATAGTCCCTGACCCAGGAAAGGATTTAGGAGTGGAGGTTATGAGAAGCCAGGTCACAGTGTGCTGATCAGGATTAGGATCACACCACCCATTAAGCTCCTTACACAGCATTGGCCACTCTTGTCCCCTTGGCCTTATTTTTTTTTCCTGTGTTTGTCTCTGTCCAAATTCCATCAACCCCTCCATTTCCCCACCTGAGCATCCTACAGTAAATCTAATGGGATCCTGAACTTGCCTTCCCATGAACTTCATAGTGTTTCCTACATTCCTATACAGGGAGACAGAGAAGAGAGGAGAGAAAATTCTGTTGGACTCATGGCACTGGATTTCACACCTGGACTACAGAATTGTGGAATATCCTGGGCTGGAGGGGATCATCCCAGGACCATGCAGTCCAGCTCCTAGTCCTGCACAGACACTCCAACAATCCCATCCTGTGCTTGAGAGTGTTGTCCAAAGGATTTAAAGCTCATCCCATTCCACCCCTGCCACAGGCAGGGACACCTTCCACTATCCCAGGTTACTCCAAGCCCCATCCAACCCGGACTTGGACACTCCCAGGGATCCAGGGGCAGCCACAGCAAATCTGGGCACCCTGTGCCCAAAGAGCCAGGAATTCCTTCCCACTATTCCATCTAACCCTGCCCTCTGGCAGTGGGAAGCCATTGCCCCTCGTCCCAAGTCCATTTCAATCTCTCCTGGAGCTCCTTCAGGCCCTGCAAGGGCTCTGAGCTCTCCCTGGAGCCTTCTCTTCTCCAGGTGAGCACCCCCAGCTCTCCCAGCCTGGCTCCAGAGCAGAGGGGCTCCAGCCCATGGAACATCTCCGTGTCCCTTGGGGCCCTTGTTGACTGGCAATGACAAACCAGGTTTTGGTCACATCTTCAACATGACATGCCTGAGATGCACAGAGTTCCTGTGGGACAGTCCCTTGGCACGATCTATTTTTTTCCTGGAACAAAGAAGAGAATTCTCTGTGTGATGTTGTGTGAATTCACCGCTCTCTGGCGATGACTTATCTCTGCTGTTGACTTACCAGGCTTCAGACCTTCCACCCTCCCCAACAACAATCTGTTCAGCAGTTGGATTGCTGGAGTGGCACCTTTGTTATCCCGGCAAGTTCTATGTTGTTCTCTGTGCCTTTGTGTGCTCACTCAGCCACATAAGTTCCTGCTGACCTCATTCAGAGCCATCACAAGAGCTCTGTGAAGGTCTGAGTCAACAAGAGATCACAGAAAATGAGCAGCTTTAGAGCACACAAAGGCAAATGACACCAGACAAGGGGTATTTAGCAAAATTATTGGGCAGCAGGTTCAGAATAATCATAAATATTTCTTTTTCCCCTACAAATATGCATGACACTTGGTACAAGCTTAAAAAAAATTTTTTTTTAAATCTTCCAGAGGTATTAAAAGCCAAGCAGTTCATAAGCAAACTGAGACATGGATCCTTGAAGGTGTCAGAGGAGTGTCACTAGATGTGCCTTTCTGAAGGATCTGAAAATAACAGACCCTCCCATGATTAACCTGTCCCTCACGGTTGCCCCCTTCACCCTTTTCTTCTCCCCTTTCCCAGATTAAAGAAGTTCATCTCCCTCCACCTGACCCCTCACCACCTCGGTCACTCTGCACTGGATTTTCCACGTTTTTTCCCCAGGTATCTCCCAGGAGAGGGGTTGGACTTCTATCATGAGATACAAAAAATTCAAAATTGCCTGGGGTAAATCACCTGAGTGACAATTCAGGCCCCAGCTGGGAGACACCAAACTGTGGGGTATTTGCTATTTAAAGCAGCTGAATGCTAACAGGAATATTGGGATTCACTGCGTCACCTCATCCACTGGGACAGCAAAGCAGAATATTTACTGATCTGGTCAAAAAGTGTCTTACCATGACAGGACTGAAAACAGCAATAAAATACCTTTACCACTAATTCTGATTAGTGAAATATAGTGAAATATCCCTGATAGTGAAATATCCCAGGCAGATGAGAACATGGGATTTGTCTTTCAGTCTCCTGGGAAAAAAAAAAAATTGGAAAGATGTAAGAGTATTCCTATCCCAGTGATGAGAATTTTTATCAGAACATAGCAGTGATGCAAAATATTTAATGCAGATTCTCCTTGGCTATGCCATTGCTTTTATGGCCCTTTTATTGCTTTTATACCAAATCACATTATCACTGGTACTTTCTCTGACCCTTTAGTTAGAATGTTACCCCAAGGACAATCACATCTTTGTGTGCTCAGTGTTTGGATTTGTGTGGGGTGGGAGCAGAGCCCCACCCAGGGGTGAGACCAACCCCATCAACTTTGCCTCTAATCCTGCTGCATTTTTCCATGAAAAGCACTGACATTTCCTAAAAAAAAAAAAGCTTCATTTGAAATTAGCAAAAGTTTCTGTTCTGTTTCCTAGACGGGGGCAAGTCAGAAATTCACTGATATTGAACAAAAAGAAGGGTGGGTGAGGACTGAAATGGGCTGCTCAGAGAGGTGGTGGAGTCTCCATCCTTGGGGACATCCAAAAGTCATGTGGAAACGATCCTGGGCACCCAGATCACAGGGAGGTGGGACTGCATCACCCCCAGTGTCCCTTCCAACCTCAACCACTCCAGGATTCTGTGAAGAAATGAGTTTCAGCCTTCATATTTTTGAGAATTTAAAGGAAGGAAGGAAATGTTTTTGCTGGTAAAACAAGTTCTTCTCCTGCTTGCCTCAAATTCTGTCTGGATTTTTCCATTTGGGGAAAATAAAAAAGACAAAAAAGAGGGAAAAAATTAAAACCAAGAAAAAAGAAAAAAGAAAAAAAAAGAAAAAAGAAAGGATAAACAAAGATTCTGAAATACAGGAAGAATATGGGCAAACCATGAAGTGATAATGGCCAGAGGGTGGGAAGACAGAGGTTAATGGGAATAGAAACAGATAGACACAAAATTTCTGCATAGAAGGGATACAGAAGTGGGACTAGAGGGTAATGTGAGAGGGAATTGGAAAGAAACTATGGGATTAGGATTTTAATAGGATCTAAAGCTGGTTGGTTGAGAACACTGGTGGCTAGAAGAGGGACTAAAAATATGAGAAATATGTAGAAATTGTAACTTTTAAACTAAGACAGAATTATCAGTCCAGGGAATTTTGAGCTTCAGCAGAATGGAGGGAGAAATGGGCAGGGAAATCCCACAAGGACCAAGAGAGTCATAGGGCAGGAATGAAAGGGGAGGAATAATGAAAGCTGGGGAAAGAGCCACATTATAGAATCAAGGAGGGGAAGAAAAACCAACCCAAACTCCAAAAATTAAAAGACATAGTCTGGGGGTGGTGCCAGTAGGAAGGACCAGAACTGGCAGCCAGTAGTGAATATAAGGATGGATCAGGCAAGGCCTGGATGAGGCAGAAATTTGGAAGAGCTTAGCAGAGTGAGGAGGAAGAGAAATCTGGGGGGAAAGGTGAGAAAAATTTAAGGGACAACAGGCACAAAAGTCTGTGCATCCAGTATAAGTGAAAAAAGGGGAAATGCACCTTCCTGATGATTGTAGACATCAAAACACAGAATTACACAGTAACAAAGGGACGAGGGGAATCAGGGGCTGGGAGTGGCAAGTGCTGGACAGAGGGAAGAGCTGTCAGTCTCTGCATTATCCAGTGCTTCAGGGAGATCTTGGAATTACAGAACTGATGGAATTTGTCATCTCAGTGATCAACAGCCAGGAAAAAACTCCAGTGTAAGGAGTTGGCAATAAAGGAGTGTTATTTATGCTGAGGTTCAGGCCTGGGGGTGTCAGGGCAGTACAGACCACACTGCCCTTCCTATGGGTCAGAAGGGAAGAGGGAATGATTCAGAAAGAATTCATAGATTGTAAAGCCTAAAAAACCCCTCTGCATGTGCCCAGTGTGAACTGGGATTTGGCATGTGCTGGAGAAAGCTGTGCAGATGTTAAGGAGGAAATTTTGTGTGGTTAAAGGATGTGGATGTAAAGTCTGTGGTTAAGAAAGATAATTCAGGCAATACTTTAATTAGCAGACGCTCAATCTCCCTTACAAGCTGCTCATTATTTAATCACATACTCTGAAAGGAAATGGTGTCTAAAACTCTGAATTTACCCACCTACCATTTTGCTACACCCCTGACATAAAATCTCCCTTTTTATCAATCAGCTTTCCCTCTGTGCAAACCTCCTCGTGTCAGGGAGTTCTCTTGACCTGGGTAAAGCAATTTCTGTAATTCCCACTGCTGCACACATTCCATGGGCAGGATCACCCAAGGAAGAGCAGCTTTGGGCAGAGCTGCCAGCTGTGGCTGCTGTCCTCATGGACAGCCTCTTGCTGAACCTCTGCTCAGTGCTTCTACTCCAGAATTTCTTCCAAAGATCAAAATTGCTGAAGGCCATTTCTCCTCATCCCGTCACTGCCTGCTCTCATAAAAAGTTCAAGTTCTTCATCAGAAGAACAAAGAGCTTCATTCCAAAAATGAATGTTTGCCACCATGATCACAAAAAGCCTTTGAAATCTTTACCCCATTTTTTTCTTTGGAACTCAGCCCTAAGTCTCCTTTTAACTTCCCTCCCCTGCCCCCACCTCACTGCTGTACCCAGGAATGGGGCAGTTTTACTACAAAGCAGCAGGAGAACAGAAAGTTCCTTTTCTCCCTTCCCAGCTGTACAATCTCTCTCCTGCAGCCCTGAGTTATCTCCTCGTATCAACAGGACTGGTTTGCACATGTTCTCATGAGCAAAGGGTACAGATAAATTTGTGCTGCTCAGTAGGGACACTGTTATGCTACCAGAAGTGCCCTATACATTTGAGCAAATTCTCCCAAATAATTTAAAAAGACATCACAGAAAATTATACATTAGTGTTCTCTGTGGTTTTTCCCTATTAAAACAGTGTTAGTCCCTTAAAGGAGCACAAATGTACAGAATAAAAGATACGGGCAAGTCCTAAACTCCAAAATTACACTGAAACTGTCCTGGGTCAGCACAGCTTGTATGTGCTTAAAACCTGATTATAGAACTGCACATCCAGGCATCCCAGGACATTGGATGAGAATTCAGAACCAAGGCCAGGGCAGCTGGAGTAGTCAACAGACAGATGTAAGGAATCCCCTTCTACACCCTCACAGCTGTCCTGTCGAGTGAAATAGGAGTTCACACATTTAACATTACTTCTCCAACACCAATTCTGGATTTAGGCAGCAGATTCCTCCCACAAGGGTGCAGCTTTGGAGCACTGACAGTCTTGTAGAACTTGGTTGCCGAGTTGAGGGCCCCAGACAATAATTCAAGAGTTACAAGTAGGAGGGAAAAAATTAAAATCTCCGATACAGACTTGTGTCCCTTACAGGGGTCTGGAGTGGGGGGCTCAGCCTGGAGAAAAGGAAGCTCAGGGGGGCCCTTCTGGCTCTGCCAATTCCCTGACAGGAGGGGACAGCCGGGGGGGGTTGGACTCTGCTCCCAGGGAACAGGGACAGGAGGAGAGGGAACAGCTGGGCCAGGGAAGGATCAGGTTGGACATCAGCAGGAATTTCCCCATGGAAAAGGGGCTCAGGCCTGGGAAGGGGCTGCCCAGGGAGGTTTGGAGTCCCCATGCCTGGAGGTGTCCAGGGAACACTGGGATGTGGCACTCAGTGCTCTGGGCTAGGGACAAGGTGGGGATTGGTGACACGGTGGACTCGATGTTCCTGGGGGGCTTTTCCAGCCTCAGTGATTCTGAGATTCTGTGATCACAAACTGCTTTAGGGTCAGGACACTATTAAATGATACCTTTTATTCAGGGAAGCCTCAGACATGAAACATCTTATATGAGGAAAAAGCAAGTAAGCAAGAAGAGTATCCTAAAACAAAACCTACCACAAAACCCAGCAATAACCTTAAAAATATCCAAATTATTCCTAGCTTTTATTTCCTACACAGCATATAAACATGTGCAGATCCTTTCTTCACAATCTTGCCACCAATAAATAAAACAACAGGCAATGCTTTCATTTCTACGTGATTGCAGCACTGCAGTTCGAATTCCTTCCTCCTAAAGGGAGTTTAAAGAATCTCAATCCATAACCAGGGAAGAATTCCTGTGCTCCTCTACACCCATTCCCCAAATCAACAGCAATCAGTACAAGGAACAGGCTGATTTCTGGCTGTCAAAGTGTTCCTAAACACCAGGAATTCATCTTGAGTTACTTGTTACAGTTCTGCTACAAACTCAGAGGTGTCACCTGCAGACAGTGGAAGGGAAAAGGATCCAAGACTGGGAATGAGGGCTGAGAAAGGGGATAACCCAGTGCTCCTGTTGTGTGTACGGGAGGCCAAATCACAGAGAGATATTGAATATTAAATCTTAATTATTAGACAATAAATATTAGCTATTAAGTATTAGATATTAAATATTATATATTAATATTACCTACTAAAAAGCTGCAGGAGATACTGAGTTTCACCCAGCGTGCTCAAACCCAGGCAAAATAGTGGGAAATGAAGTCCAGGGCATTTCCACTCCAGTGTCACCCAGCTCCTGCAGCACTGGAACCTCTCAGAGGAGTCACAGCCTCCTTGCTGCCAGACCTGCTGGGCTGGTGGCACCTGATCCAGGTGCTGCAGGACTGCAGGGATGTCCCCACCAGCTGGCAGCTGCAGTTTGGCTGCAGTGGGAGATGGAGCCCAGAAAAACTGACGGGTTAAAGTACCTGGTCCCACTATAGAAATGCACAAACTCCCCAGGTGGACACGTCTTGCGTGGGTTTTTCCACCTTCTCAGAAGCAGATGGTGCAGGCAGCATTAGCACAGATCTCACACAGGTCATCCCAGGCCTGCCTGGCAGAAAGGAGGGATTCAGTTGGATGCCAGGAGAGCAGAGTCACCTGCCAAAGTATTTGGACATTCCTTTCCACTCCACTTTATTATTTTGAAGTTCCTTGAATGTACCTCTGCTCTAAGTAAAATTAGCTTGTGCTAAAACTGGCTTAAGGAATGAAATCAAACCTGAAATCATTGGGATGGGAACATTTGGAGGCAAGAGGACAAGGAGCATTTCTTCCTAAAGCGTCCCTTATACTGGATAATAGAAAAATGCAATATAATAACATAAAAAGCAAATACTGCAGCAGCAGCAGGCCATGGCAAAGGGACTTTGGACAATGTCTTAAGCTGAAGGAACGTAGATTTGGATGAGATATTGGGAGAAAATTCCTCCCTGTGAGGGTGGTGAGGCCCAGAGCAGCTCCCAAAATCTGCTTCCAAGTGCATAAAAATCTGCACCTACAAAAAGGTGCCCAACACGCTGGAGTTAAAGGTGCTTCAGGCTCAGGTTACCTGAACTGAAGGGTAGCTGTCCCAAGCCTGGCTTTGGGCTGCTCCCCCTGCACATGGTCTCCTCCACACCAGCCACCCTGTGGGAGGGATTTGGGAGCCTCTCTGGGACCCCCTAGCTCCAGTGCCAGTGACCAGTGACACTGCCAGTGCCTGCAGCCCCCACCCCAATTCGTGTCACTCAGCGGGTGGTTCCTGAGGTGGCACTTGGGGACATGGGTCAGGGGTGGCCTCACTTGTGCTGGGGCAGCAGCTGGACCCGATGGTCTCAAAGGGCTTTTCCAACCTCAGGGATTCCATGGGGCATTCAGGGGCTGACCCAGCCACACAAACAGGCACTAGAAGCAGTTACACATAAATTATACTGCCATGAGCCAGAGCAACTCAGGGCATCATTAAGAGAGCACATAAAGCAGGACAAACACACCCAGTTACACCAGTCTGTGGCTTGCAAGTGGGGCATGAACACTACTTCATCCTGATCCTGGCAGCCCCAAGGAAAGCAACTAAGAAGGTGGCCCTGAAGATGCCATTTGTCTGACACTCCTGCCCCAGAACCACAGCCCAGCAGGTTTCTGTGGCACTCTGAACTATTTGTGTCATTCAGAAGCTGCGATGGTCTCAAAGAGTGCCTTGGGTTTCCCACATGCCTTTTATAGTCCAAGCTGTATTTCCAGCACATTCCAAGATGGTTTAAATGAGAACAACGTCACTGGGGGACAGCACAGCATTGGACCAGGCACATCAGGAGACTCGCCAGGCAACATTCACTACGGGCTCTTGATGCCCAAAAACTAGGCAAGAAGACAGTGCTCCATAGCAGAAGGCCTGTAGAGCAGGTATTTGTTTATTCCACGCTGGGAGTGAGGGGGATGGCTCCACCACAAACATTTTTACTTCATGTGCACATTATACTTTCCTATCCTGCATATTGTACCACATGATTATGTAAGCCTTGCAGCACAGGAGCAGTTTCTGCACAAGGTGGTTGTCAGCCTCCTGTGGTCGTTTTTGATGAAGGCTCAGACGTCTTCCTCGGGCTTGAACTTTTCACCTTTGTTTCTGCTCATGCTCTGTAAGACTGTCTGCTCAGATAGCCAGTGGTTAGCTTTTTGCAGTTAGCTTGTTCTGCTAAATTTACTGATTTCCAAAAAGTGCTTCATTCACATACTCTGTCACAAACTTCTTTCTTACATAGCTACAGCTTTTTGCGTAGCTCAAGCGTTATCGTGTTGCCTCAGCATCACTCTCCATTCCCATCGCTCCGCCTGCAGCACCCTCGTTTCTCGCACATCTCGATTCTGTTCCAAGGGCTCCCGTTAGAAATGGATCGCCGTGCCCAGGATAAATCCCCGTCCGCCTGTGGCCTGCAGGGGGCACCGCCGAGCAGCGGAGCTGCGGCCCCGCCGCTGCCCGACCCCGCCCGCTCCGAATCACCTACTGCCCTCGGCCCCAGGCCGGGAAGCACCGCGGCGAGATCGCGGTCCAAGCTGGGGTCGGGGCTGGGTGCAGGGGGGAGGACGCCTTTGTGAGGAGAGAGGCTCCCTCCTGAGGAGAGAGGCTCCCTTCTAAGCAGAGAGGCTCCCTTCTGAGGAGAGAAGCTCCTTTGTGAGGAGAGAGGCTCCCTTCTGAGGAGAGAGTCTCTACCGGTTCTTTGTCCTTCTCCAGAGCGCAAGCCCAGCCTGCCGCCATCTTGGGAAGGAAGGCCTGGTCCGCGCGCGCGGGCCGCCATCTTGAGAGTGGTGTGGCGTTGTTTCCTGTACGCGGTCGCCATCTTGAGAGTGGAATTACGCCAGTTCCTGCCTCCGCCACCATCCTGAATGACTTGTCACATGACTTTTTGCCGCAGCCCAACGCCACCTGGCAACCGCGCCGCTGCTCCGTCGGCTCCCTGCAGTCCTCGCCGGACACTGCCACCACAGCCGGGACCAGCGCCTGGTGCTCCCACGCTGTTCCCGGGCACCGCGCGGGCGCCAGGGCCGGGGGGAGGCGGCGGCAGGCACGGAAAGCGCCACGGCGGCGCCCCGGCGAGTCACTGCGCGTGCGCGCGTTTCTGAGTTACAGTACCGCTTTTGATCTGCGGGCAGGGCCAGAGAGCCGTTTGAGGCAGTGCGCATGCGCGCCGCCTTGGCTGCAGTACCGCCTTTGGCCTGCGGGTGGCGGTGCCGAGCCACCAGATGCGCCGCGCATGCGCATTGCCGCGCGCCCGGCTCTGGCAGCAGCGGCGCGGGGCCCAGCCGAGACCCCGGGCCTGGTGGTCCAGTGAGACACAAAAAACTTCTGAACACGCAGAGCTGCTTCTGTTGCCTTCAGAGAGGTCATCTTTTCTCGCCTTGGCAGGCCCTTAATTGTTTAATTTATATATACAAAGGTTATATCTGTATTTTCAAAACTTACGTATATCTGTATTTAGAATTCTGTATGCTCTAAGACCCTTCATATAAAGGATGATAGGGCGGTAGATACGGGGTTGTAGATAGAGGATTGTACTTGGAAGTCATTTTTTTTCTGCATATATATATAAAGAGATAATAAAATTACCATTTTTACTATTTTTTCACACGATTCCAGACGAGCACCCCGCACTCAGACCAACCAGCTGTGTGACCCAGAGACATCAAAATGCGGTGTGAACTGCGAGGGCAGGAGCGGGGATGTCACCGGGGCCCAGCAGGAGCCGGGGCCGGCCGTCAGCCAGCCCCGGGGCATCACCCCCTGCCCGTGCCGAGGGAGGCCGAAGGCGGCCAGGAAGGGGCGGTTCTGTCACACAGGAGACATTCCTTCCGCAGGGCTGCTCTGTCACCTGGGACACTGCCCCTGCCCCGGGACACAGAGCAGGAGGAGAAGGAGAAGGAGTAAAAGAGAGAGAGAAAGGAGGCGGAGAACAAGGAGAAAGGGGAAGATGCCTGCTTGGGAGAGGGTGCAGCGAGAAAGCACAAGTCTAGTGTTTGGAAAATTAATGCACAAACATTGGAGGTTTATGTCCAAAAAGGAGACAGAGGAGTCCTGTTAATTTATTTGAATAACGGGAGAGGCCATGGGGCATTCCCCTGGGGTATCTCAAATTTTTGGAGGACGCAGCCTCCTTTTTACCCTAATTGCCCAGCTGCATTTCCCTCTCTCTTTCCCCATTGGCTGAGGTACTTGAGAGGTGCAGACTTCCCAAAACGCCTGGTACCAGAGATTTCCCTCTAATGTATAACCCTCCCTTTTAATTTTTAATTCTTATGGAATTTAGGATTTTTCCCCATTGTTTCTTTAATCTTTCAATGTCCAGTTTCATTTGTCAGCAAACCTAAAGCTTATTTGTAAAAGCAAATACCTTTTTCCATTCATCAATCAGTGGAATCCTTCCCATTGTTTCTTTTATCTCTCAGTGCTAGTTTTATCTACCAGCAGAGTTTGTAAAGACGAATCTGTCGTTCCTCTCACTGGGAATGGGACAGAGAAAGGCAGAAAAGACAGGGACAAGAAAAAGGAGAGAGGAACAGCAGTGGAGGGGAAGGGAAGGGAGTAGGAGAGGGATAAAGAACCACAGAACCATTTTGGTTGGGAAAGAACTCTGAGATGATCCAAGTCCAAGCATTAAGCCAGCACTGCCAAGTCCGGCACCAAGCCACGTCCCGTGGAGGCAGCACCACCTGCCCCAGCTGGGGAATTGTGCCTGGAAGCACAGGAGAGAGAGCAGGACAGGCAGAAAGAGGGAGTGGAGCAGGCCAGGGAAAGGAAAAGGAGGACAGGGTGCCAGGATGGAGATGAAGAAAATAACATGAATGGGCAGCACAACACAGAGGGATTAAAAAATAATAGGGGCAGGGAATAGGGCAGAAAGATGCAGTAAGATAAAATGGTACAGAGAGCAGGACAGAGCAACAGAGAATAAAAAAGAGGGATCATAAAAGAGTCATGGAGGACAGAAAAAAGAACAGAGAAGGACAGACAGATAAAAGGAGAGAGCAGCAGAGAAAGGGAGGAGGACACAGAGCCAGAATGAGAACATGAGGAGCAGTGAGCAGGACAGAGTGGTAAACACGAGCTATTTTTGTTTCCTTCATATAGATAATCTCTTACATTCTCAAGCCTTTTATTATTTAATTTTTATATAGAAAAGTTATATTTCCAAACCCTATCTAGTTATATTGATAATTTCTTATATTCTAAAATCTTGTATATAATAGACATACTCTTATTTTGAAAGCAGTTAGTATATAAATTAATAGCACTTTTCTCTATATACAAAAATGAGAAACTTTACCGTTTTTAATGCAGAAATGAATATGAGCAGGAATTCCATATTTACTTAGGGCCTGATGATGTCCACAGCTACACAAGCACAGTGTGACAGTGGTAATATTGCTATGTATGTTTAATACTGGGATTCTCTAAGCGACAGCATACAACAAACCAAGTGTGTCTCATACTCTGCTATTCAAAGAAGACCAATAAGAAGCCTGTAGCATGCAGCTTGGGATCTGTCTGTGATTAGCATACTCCTGGTGAAATTGCAGCTCCTGACTCTAAAACCCCTGATAAATTACAACCCTAATTGATTATTCCTCAGGCTGAAATAATTGTGACAACATAATACCATTCTCATTAAAAATTATGTTCTTCTATATAGATAACATGGAACATTTTCAAATGCCAAAATGTATTGAAAATCTATTGAGTTTGCTTTTGAGTATTCTGTGAATACAGCAAATTACCATAATGTACTGGTGCTAAAATATAATTTTAATGTGTCCAGTTTCTAGAGAATATTTATGAGATAAGAACAAATACATGCAAAGGTCTGGTTTCACTTCTGACCTCTTCCAAACAGTTGTCCCTGCTCAGCTGTGTGTATTTCATTATTTTGAAGTACTCATGTAAAAGTACATTTTTATTTGTACCTGCAGTTGACTTGCTTCAATAAAATATTAAAAAAAATTTTGCTTATAATTCTTCAGAAAAAGGATTTTGTGAAGAACAGCTGTATTACTTTCATATGACTGCTCTGTATGATAATGTGTGGTTCAAGTGATTATGGAAGAATTTGTATTTATCTCAAGGCTGGGAGTTTCACACATGTCTTACTTATCTTTGGTGTGTGTTTTTCCACAGAACAGTTTTCTGATAGCTTTGAAATGTGCCTGTAATTCAGCACGAAAGAAACTTAGAGTGAACACCTGCAAAGTTTTCAGCACACACATGACTATTTTCAGGTCTTATCCTTATAAAACACAAAACATCCTACAACTTCCAACACCAACAATTAACACATAGTAGTTCATTGTCTCTAAAAATGCAGCACATAAAAACTCTGAGGGTCAAGGTGATGATTTGCACTGTAAATGCTGTTTACATTTCTTTTTTTTTCTTTTTTTTTGGTGTTGAGAGATTAGGAAAAATTACTTTCTTACAGGAAAAAAAAGAAGAACTAAAAAACCCCCCAAAAACCAGCCCTAGGCCTAGGTAAGTACACCACAATGCACACAAAGAAGTGTACTGTGACAAGGCAACACAATCCATGTTTCCATTTCATGGCAAAAAATGTCACACAGCTGCATGTGGGCAGCACAATGAGGCCTGAGCTGGTTTCTTCTAAAAAAACCGAAACAAAAATGTTCTCTATGATATTTCTAAATGTTTTTGTGAGCACAGCGGTTGCAGAATGCAACCACACTAGGTGAATACAGGAAACCAGTGTTCAAACTAACTGTTTTTAAAAAGGTAACCATTTCAAACTATAATTACACATTATTCTTTGATATGGTCACTGTTAAAAAAAAAGCAAACAACCAAATGAAACAAACAAAAAAAGCTGAACAAAAAAAAAAAGCAAAACAAAACAAACAAAAAAACTAACTCATATATAAAAAGTTTGTTTTAGACCAAAATGCTGTCAAGTTTCAAGCATCAGTCATTATCATAGACTGCACAGATGCAAAAAAAAAAATACATTGATACCTAAAAGATGTCTTATTTTAGGACAGAAGAGTGTATTTGAAAATGCAAATATAGTTGTGTTTTATTTAACATGTCCACTTTCTATATGGGGACCTAGAAAGACCTAAATCATGGTTTAAATTCTTCTGAAGAGAGCTTGGCTTTTTTTCCAAGGCTGCAGTTCACACTGGCACAGATGGCATTGAGCAGGAGGGGCACTGAGACAGAATAACCAGGTGGGTACTGGGGAATGGCAGACTGGCCCACTTGTGAAAGGAGTTCTGTGTGTGTGTGGTTGTGGGTTTTGGGAGGAGGGTTTTTTTTTGGTTTTTTTGGTTGGTTGTTTTTGTTGTTTTTTGGTTGTGTTTGATTGGTTGGTTTGGGATTTTTTTTGTTGTTGCTTTTTTGGGGGGGCAGGGGGGTTGTGTTGTTTGATTTTTTTGTTTGTTTGTGTTTGTTGTTGGTTTTTGGTTTGGTTTGGTTTTTTGGTCTGGACAAAAGCATCAAAACACACTGGCAAGAAGTGATGTCATGTGGGATCTCTGCTCTTTGAGACTACAGGCAGGAAAGCAATGTGAAACCAAGCTGTGCCCATCAGAGTCTGAAGTGAGGTGCTTGGAGCAGTGGATGGATATTTTCCTCTTCCTTGATGTGCTCAGAGTGGCATCTGATATTCCCTGTCCTGAGAGTCCTGAGAAATGACCTCAATCCTGCAGTGAAAGAACATTGTGAATTTTGGATAAACTGAGCCAGGATCTGAGAGAAGGTGGAATACAGAAAAATGCCACCAAGGTGATGAAGGGACTGGAGTCTCTGACATGTAAGAGGCTGAAGAGCTGAGATGGTTTAGTCTTGGGAAGAGGTGGCATCTTAATTATCCAGTGTGCATAAATACCTGGTGAGAGGGAGTAAAACTTTGCAGGGTCAGGCTGTTCTGGGTGGTATCCAGTGAAAGAAGAGGCAACAGGCACAAATTAAAATACAAAAAATTGCTTACAGACGTAAGAAAAAGCTTTTCCTGCCATGAGGATGGTCAAACGCTGGAAAAGGTTGCTTACAGTGGTGGTGGACTGTTGATCCTTGGAGAGATTCAAAACATTCCTGGGCAGGGCCCTGACCAATCTGCTCAGGTTTGAGCGAGGGCTTGGACTGGAGGATCTCCAAAAGTCCCTTCAATGTCAATGACTCCGTGCTCCAAGTCTGTATTGGCCTCTCTGACATCAAATCCTGGCAAGGAACCTCACCACCCACCTTCTAAACAAGTGAAAAGCATGGAACTGTTCTCATTTATTTAGGGCAACTCTTTGTATTTATTTAGGAACTGCCCACAGTGTTGGAGGTAGAAGCTGGCTTTAAATGTTTGGTTTTTTTTTTCATCACCCCAAGAATTCTTGTGAAGCACCTGTAATTTGTTCTGATAATATCCTCCTATTCAGAAAATAAAGACTTGTTGCTCTTTGAAATTAAATTTAGCATTAAGAGAAGACTGCTGTACTACCAGTTTCAATTGGGCAAAAACTGTTATGCAGAAGAAATTCACCTCATCTTGTTTCTAAGTGCAGCCAGTTTTGTAAGGAACAGAGCTTTGACAAGGATATCTTTTCCATTTCTCCATACTTTTTCACAAAAGGTAGTAAATAGTCAAGCAGCTAATTGCACCTTCAGCTTTTTTAATTTATTTTCCACTTCCTCCTTCTTCTGGAGAGCAAGTAGTTTGTCCACGTCTGCAATGTTAGCACATTCTTTTGCTTCTTTGGCCTCTTTTTCCTATGCATCACATGCCTGGGAGAAAGATCTCAGAATACAAGAAATAATTATTTTTTTGATTAACAACAGAAAAGCAAATTCAAAGGCTTTAAAGATGCAGATAATCTAATTTTAGACATAACAATGCATTTACTGTCAATTTAAATCTTCTCCCTACTTATCCTAACTTTTAATTAACAACTCTTCTTGTTTGTCTTAATGTAGTTTTTAGGAATGTTGCTGTTGCTTGTCTGAAGTCAGAAGCCCTTTTGGAGTTCTATAAATGGAACACAATTTGAATCTTAAATTCATAATTTAATGTCGAGAGGCATCAAAAACTATCAAAATTTAGTACAATTACTTGGCTGCTCTTGTCACAGAGAGAACAATGTGAGGGGAAGGAAAGGACAACAGATTATTTGAGGGAGGGAACACCTCTGCTATAGAAGCAGGATGAGAGAGTTGGGGTTGTTTAGCCTGGAGAAGGAAAGGCTCCAGGACTTCTTAATGTGGCCTTGCAGTGCCTCATGGGGCTGTGAGAGAGCTGGAGAAGGGCTTCTTACAAGGGCAGGTGATGATAAAACAATGGAAATGGCTTTGGGATAGAAGAGGATTAGTTTCCATTAGATATTGGGAGGAAATCCTTTACTGTGAGAGTGGTGAGGCACTGGCACAGGCTGCCCTGGGAAGTGTGACAGGAGAAAGCCTGGAAGTGTTCAAGGCAAGGTTGGATGGGGCTTTGAGCACCCCAGTCTAGTGGAAGGTGCAGGGAGGGAGGGGCTGGAAATCCCTTCCAGCCCAGGCATTCAGGGATTCTGAACCTCTGACTGCTGAGATGCTCAGATGCTGTCCAGGTGCACTGCACAACTGCAGCTGGTGGCGAGCCTCTGCTTGTGTGTGTGTTTATCATTTGGAAAAGTACAGGACAGAATATCTGAGATGGAGGGAAGAGAGAAAACGAGAAGGGAGACAAGAAAGTAAGAAGAGGTGAGAAGAGACAAAAGACAAGAGAGGTAAAGCAAAAAAGACAAAGGGGTAAAGCAAAGAGGAAAGAGAGAAGAAGAAAAGAGAGAGAGGTGGAGAGAGAGCAGGACAAAGATGGCCAAGAGAGAAGGAGAGAGACTGAGAGGCAGGGGAGCGAGCAAAAGAGAGACAGGGAGAGACCCCAACAAAGTCAACAAGAAACACAAACATGAAAGAGTAAATCACACCAAAGAAAGAGGGAACAAAAAGAAAAATCTTTATTACAACTTTATAGCATTACTTATTTTCAGTTACACTTCCTCAGATACACTTCTGTGCAGCTTAGTCAAGTGAGAAACACGGTTCACTATTTAAAATTTTTATAAAGGTTTATTAAGGGATAAAATCCAGTGCTGGGGTGCTTGGCTATTTGGCAAAAGCAAAGGGTTAACTTAAACCATGTTCTCTATATACTGTAACATTACAGGGGGTACAAGCATATTCATAAGAGTTTATACATATTCAAACATTCCTTTAGTTTAGATGTTCTTTTGCTTGGTTTTAACCTTTGACTTCATGCCATCTCGTAGATTAAACCAATTGTGGTTCCATCCTGTTGTATTTTCACTCCCTAATAACGAGGGTTAATAAATTCTTCCTTTTTTCGGTGCTCTGGTTTCCCTTTCTGTTATTTCTCTTTTAGATTTCCCGAATGTGGGAAATCACCTAATTATTTCACACCATTTTCTGAGTTAGTTACATGAAAAAGCATTTTATCATCTCACAGTCTCTATTATACTACAGTCCAAGATATATTACACTACTATTTATAGAAGCTATACAGTGTATACATAAACTGACAGATTATACTATATCAAAAGCAGTAATTACAAATTGTACTGTATCAGGATTTTTGTCATCAATAATACCTTGCAAAGCAAAAGTTAATACCTAAATGCAAAAGCCAATAACTATATTTGTTATTTATATCAGTCATTTGAGAGTAAAATTTGACGTCAGTTTCAATATAGATTAATGTAAGAGCACAGGGTGACAGGACAGAAGGGAATGGCTTCAAACTGGTAGTTTTCAGAGAAGCTCTAATTTGCCAAATGTGCTACTTCTACCTCAAAAAGGAGCACGATGAACTCTTGCAGGACTGGTGAGGGCAAACGGGGGGTGTTGGTGGCAAGTGGGGTTTTTTCCTTTCTCTTCTGTTGAAGAGGGGGGTGTGGCAGCCCAGGACCAAGGAATGTTGATGAAGTGCTGATGGGTGACAGCATCCACCTGGCAGCAACGTCTATCCCCCTTCCCTGAGGCTGCAAGACCTGTTTCTGTGTGTGTGTTAACATGATCTGAAATAAGTAAAATGAGGGCAAAAAGGTTCTTCGGCAGCCCTGGCAGGTGGCAGGGCCCCTGGGGTGTTTGGGATTCGCCTTCCCACGTGTGTCCCCAGCTGATGGCATCGCTGTGGCCACGCCGGCGCAGAGCTATGTTGTGCTGCCGGGACAGTTGCCTGGAA
>VWZV01017441.1:617986-687111 GCA_013397155.1 Irena cyanogastra | reverse complement strand
AAAAAAAAAAAAAAAAAAACACAAACCTAAACGAATCGAAGTGGAAAAACTCGCCCAGGCAGGCAGCAGCGGGCCCCGGCGTGGCCGAGGTTTCCCAGGCTACTGCAGCCACACTGCCAGCTGGGACACAGCCGCTTTGGGGGTCATTTTGTCCAATTTTAGCGTTTGAGTTGGTAGAGCCGCTGGTGGCTCAGGTTGTGTGTTGGGGGGGATTTGCTGGCTGAGGATTTACTCGTTTGGCGCAAGCCTTGCAAGTGAGGGGCTGGGCAATGCGAGCTTTCCTAAAGAGTTCGGAGGGGAGTTTCCAGCTGAAAGCCGACACCACCACCATCGGCAGCCGCCGAGGGGCCGACATCGTCCTGCAGGTAGGGCCGGGGCAGCGGAGCATCCCAGAGCGGGTGGAGGATGGAGGGAAGGGAGGAGGATGTGCTGGACTCCTCCGTGCAAAGCGTGGAGGTGCCGGTTTGTGTTGGGACTGACGGCCAGAAAAGGGGCTCGGCAAAGCAGGGACGAGCCTGGAGCCGCCTCCAGCAGCGCTCCCTGACCGTGCCTTGCCTGCTCCCAGTCTGCAGGGGTAGCAGATCGTCACGCAGCCCTGGAATTCTCCGCCTCAGCCTACAGCTTCATCCTTCAGGACTTCAACTCGCCCCACGGCACCTTTGTCAACAGCTGTCAGGTCCAGAACGCGGCCGTCAGGGTGAGGCCGGGGGACATCCTGAGCTTCGGCACCGCGGGAGCGTCCTTCGAGCTGGTGCTGGATGGGGCTGCCCAGGTAGGGCTGGGGATGCCCGGGGAAAGGTGCCCAGGTAAGGGTGGGTGCTATGGCCCGTGGAAGGATGCCCGGGCAAGGGTGGATGGGGATGTCCAGGGAGAGGGCACGGGGAAGGTGGGTGGGTGGGTGCTGCTGCCCAGGGAAAGCTCCAGAAGCAGAAACTCACCCCCAGCTCGTCTAGGAGATCCTGAGGAAAGATGCTCATATAAAATTTTAATAGCCAAACCAAATTTGTATTTATATCTTTTATTTTAAGAAAGCAAGCAAACAGCGCTGGGTGGCCAGGGAGTTACAGCCCCACTAACGGCACACACCACTTACAAGTTTGCCAGAGTATATATACTGGTTTTAAGCATACAAAGCATTTTCCAATGTGCTTATGTTAGTCCTAATCAGCAAATATCACTAAGCTGGGATCAGCAGTTTCATAACCTTTCCAGGTGGTCATTGGTTTTTTTTTCCTGCTCATGATCTTCTGGAGGGAAGCTCTTCTCCACCAGTACCCGCTCAATGATTTCAGTTTCGTACAAGTGCATTAAGCTTTTACTATACATAAGCATTAGTTGATCTGTTGCAATATCCCTTAGCTTTACCACAGCTTCCTCCATTTTATTCCAGGCATCAGTCGTTTTTGCCATTTCATCTCTTAACTCTACCACTACTTCTTTTATTTTCTTGTCTGATGCTTTATTTGGCTATTCAGTCAGACAGTTGCAAAACTGATTTTTTTGTAGTTGTCCCAGGGAACGTGTTTACTTTTACACAACTGATACAGGCATTTGCTGATTCTATTACAAATTGACACGAATCACAGAAACATTTTTCACAGTGCCAAAGGCGGGTGTCAGGAAAATCCACAAACGCCAGAGGTTTATGTCCAAAAAGGAGACAGAGGAGTCCTTCGTCTTTATTCAGATAAATAATTCTCCCAATTTGTCTCCCAGATAAATTATTCTCCCAATAAAGGGAGGGAGTCCACTGGAGCACATGCCCCTGGGGTTTTCTCTCTCTCGGGGTTTCGGTGCCCTCTTCCTTTCCCCACTGGCCGAGGTACTAGAGAGGCACAGCCTTCCCGAACCACCTATCACAAATCCCCCCCTTGCACCTACTGTTTTACCGCGAAGTTCAGAAGTTCAGCCTTGTGCAGACCCCACTTGTCTGTTCCAGGAGCCAAGCTGTCTGGGCTCTGTGACAAACCTGCTGCCTAAAGTCAGCAGAGGCATCGAGACCCATTGCAAAGACGTTAATACCCATACCTTCACCCATCAAATTATTTGGAAAGACATTAGCACACATCTTTCCTGTCACGGGGGAGGAGGAAATGAAAAGCTGGAGCTCCCTCTGCTGAAGAAACTCGGGCAGTTCGGTAGGAAAATGGAAAAGCACGGGACAGATGCATTAGCAAAGGAAGACCTGGAAAATGTCCTTTCCCTGTCTTTGAATTTTATGTTTCCTCCCAAGCCACTTAACAAGAGAGAAGCTGGGTTTCGAATAAAACATAGAGGAACTGATAATCCCCAGTAATATTTTTATTATTTTGGCTTTTGAAGAATCCAAGATACTGCCTAGGTAAAGCTGGATGGTGCTGGAGCAGTGAGCAGCTGGATTCCCAGAGGCAGGTGAGCAGCTGGATTCCCAGAGGCAGGATGCACAGTCGGGTCTGCACAGCCATGCAGAGCCTGTCCATGGGTGCCTTTTCTTTGCTCTCTGATCCTCCTTTGGAGGGGCAGCTTTGGAGCCTGACCCTGCTGCCTGCAGGGAGGGAACCCCCTCGGCTGTGCAGTGTCTGACCAGGGGAGGGATGGCTCCTCTTGGTCTGGGAGGATCGTGCTGTGAGAGGAACACACCCAGCTGGGAATCAGATCCTGCCCTGCCCACACAGGGACACTGCCAGGGTTTTGTGCCATCCCACTGGGAGCCAGCGCCGTGGGTAGCAGCATGAGCAAAAGCAGCAGAGCTGGGACGTGCAGGGGGCCTGCACTGGGGGCTGGGGCTCTGCTAACAGCCAGGTGTTGAAGGACCCACACCCAGGTCTGACCCTGCTGGCAGATGTTTAACACAGCCCTTGTAGTTGAGACCTTGGTGGTAGCTTGTCCCCGCTGTCCTGGAAAGCTCTGCCCCTCAGAACAGCACACGGTGCCATAATTCCCAGTCTGACAGGCCCAGCTGATGGGAAGAGAGGAACACAATGAGAGACTTTGGTTTGTCTGGGAGAATGGGAGAAACGATGGGATAGGACCATGTGTGAGCCAGGAGAGCTGTGAAAGGAATGCTGCTGGATAGTGCAAGTGATGTGCAGAATTAGGGCAGTCAGATGGAGAGGGAAAAGCTCAAAAAGCAGAAAACTCCAATAATCTCCTTCTATTTCAGCAAAGCATCTGGATGCCCTGATTAAAATCTGATCCTTGTGTAATGGAAATGGGAAAAAACTAAAATTGTGCTTCTGCTGAGATCTGTGCCTGGGTTTTCCACTACATGGTGCACATGAATCCAGGGCTAAAATATTTCCTAAAATCTTGCAGATAACTTGGTGTTTTCCCACCATAGATGTCCTGTCACCCCTTGAAACGTCGCGTAGGGTGGAGTGGGCAGCTCCACATGGTTGCAGAGCCCAAACCCTGGACTCCTGCATCTCCTCTGTGCCTGCCCTCCCTGCAGTGGCAACTGCCCCCTGACTCCCTGGGCAATGGGGCCCCCAGAGCCCCTGGCCACGGGCCCCATCTGGTGCTGCCAAGACGACCTGTGAGTGCCCGGGACAAGAGCACAGCTGGTGCCACCTCTCTGGACACCTTCAGCAGGACCCCTGCAGTGAGGCCAGGTACTCCATGGTGCCAAAACCATTTGTGTCCTGGTGTCCTCACAGAGCAGCTTGATTGGAGCAGAAAAGAGACAAGCGTTGAGCAACTGAGTGCAAGTCATTGTCCCCTGGAGCTGATCAAAATCCATGTGTGGTGCTGGGTGGCGTTTGGGTCAGGGAAGAAATGAGCTGTGACATCCCAAGGGGAATGCTGTTGCCCTTGCAGAGGGACGTTTCCTTTTTCCTGATGTGGGACCCAGAAGGGCCATGACTGACTTTATCTGCATCACTGATTCCTGTTTTGAAGTGGGTTTTTTTCCTCCTTTGAAGTGGCTGCCTCGAGTGAAGGCACTTTAAGATACAGATCTGTATCTGATGCACCTCTGGAAATGAAGAATGCAATAGGGCAGGGCAGAGGTGAGGGTTTGGGAGGGCAGCACAGCTGCAGAATGTGACATTTGCCGTGAGTGCTGTGGCCAGTGCACAGTGCTGTGGTTTTCCTGCTGTGGGGTTGGGATTTTGAGCTGCCACAAGCAGCACAAATCAGCAGTGAGGTGCCAAAGTGCAGATGGAGGCAGAGCCGTGCAGTCCCAGTGCTGAACTGAAAAACTGCAGCGAGGCCAAAGGGAGGGACATGCACAGCCAGGGTAGCACAAACTCCTCTTTTGGGAGCAGCCCAAAGGATCCCCACACCCTAATGGCAGCAAGCAGAGCTGCTCCCATGTGAGAAGACAAAAAAGCACAGCTTTCTGAGGGGCTGGGCAGTGCTGAAAAATAAGAGCAGCCTCTCTTTGCTGTGTCTCTGCTGCTTTTAGGCTGTTTTGTTCCCAGAGGTGAATTAATTCTCTCTTCTGTACTGTTTTGGTTCCCAGAGGTGAATCTCTTTGGTGCAGACAGTTTGCACTCTGTGTTTTTTTGTCTGTTTGTTTGTTTGTTTGTTTGTTTGTTTCTCTGCTGGTTCTGAAGTGAGCTCATGCCCTGAATAGTGGCCACTGCCTTGGAGAAGTTTTGGGACAAGGGAAAAGGATGCTGCAGGGAGCATACCTGCTGCCTGCAACCACCTCTCATGCTGATAATTTGCTTTCTTCCAGTCTCAGCCAGCTTCTCAGGTGATGGTGCAAGCGGTGTGGGGAGAGCCCCTTCCCTGGGGCCTCACAAGGTGGATCTCCTGCGGGAGAAGGTAATGCTGGGGAGGGAGGGTAGAGCCTGTCCTGGTCCTTGGCAGAGCAGGTGAATCCTGCCAAATGTCTGTGTCCCACCAGGAGTCCCAGCAGGGTATGGGGCTGCCACCAAAGCAGGTGGATGGGGACAGTGGGTGGCTGGAGGATGTGGGGAGCCAGGGACAGCGAGTCCCTTGCCGGTGGCCATGAGTTGGTGCCCCTGGGCAGTGGTCTGGGGTTTCTGTGGCTGCAGACTGACCAGTGGCACCTGAATCTGCCAGCAGGGTGAGAAGCTACTGGAGAAGGAAATGGG
The DNA here is from genome assembly GCA_013397155.1 of Irena cyanogastra. Lineage (NCBI taxonomy): Eukaryota > Metazoa > Chordata > Aves > Passeriformes > Irenidae > Irena > Irena cyanogastra. The sequence goes on along the minus strand of VWZV01017441.1, from coordinate 682,069 downwards.
TCACCTTTTTGGTTTGGAAACAGAGTTAAAGGGGAAGGATGTGGTGGTAAGAGACCTACAGGAGGAGATTGCAGGCATGGCAGAGAAACTGACCCAGGCAGCAGCAAGGAACGAGGCTGAGCTGACCCAGAAGCTGCTCACCTTCAACCAAGAGCTGGGAGCCCAAACAGAGGAGATCAAAGCCCTGAGGGAACAGGGACTGGAGGCTTCCATAGGCACCGAGCAGGGAAAACACCTCTCAGGTACAGGTGTGTTTGTGGGGTAACAGCCAGGTTTGGGCAGGAGCAGTTTGTCTGAAATCAAGGGAAATGATGGTCCTTCCTTCCTTCCTTCCTTCCTTCCTTCCTCCCTTCCTCCCTTCCTCCCTTCCTCCCTCCCTCCCTCCCGCCAGAGCACATTTAAGATGGCATTTCAAGATGCTAAAGAGCAGTCCCACCAAACCACAAGTGCCTCTCGGAAGGGGCTGTAGCAGTCAGTGAACATTCTGGTGGAGAACACAGGTCAATCTGGGTTTTGCAGATCAATGTCCTGCAGAAAGGCTCCAACCAAGTTTTCAGCCATTCCCTCCATGAAAGAGAGCTGGAGATTGGGAGGCTGCGGAGAGAAAGTGAGAAGCTGAAGAGGGACCAGGCTTTGACTGCAGGTATTGTATCCCTGGAGCTTTGGTCAGGGCATGAAGCAGTTTGGGGCTGGCTCTGGATAAGGAGCAAGCATTAGCCAGACTGTACAGGCAACAAATTGTTCCTAGTGGCTTGTAGGAAGGGACCCTAAAGACCACCTCATTCCACCCCCTGCCATGGGCAGGGACACATTCCACTGTCCCAGGCTGCTCCAAGCCCCATCCAACCTGGTCTTGGACACTTCCAGAGATGGGGCACCCTGCTCATAGCTTCTCTGTGCTACCCTTTGCCAGAACCTCCCCACCCTCACAGGGAAGATTTTCTTCCCAATATCCCATCTAAATGTCACACCTGGGTGACCTCTGACCAGAGTTGTTTTCCTCAGGTCTGGTGAGCAACATGCAAAGAGAACTCTTGCAAAAGGAGCAGAAAATCCAGCAGCTCCAGCGAGAGACTGAAAAACTGAATAAGGAAAACCGAGAGAAGGACAATCAGCTGGCTGTGGTTTCAGCCAAGGTTGGTAGCACTAATTAGGGGCTCAGTAATTTGTGAGCCCTGCTTGACATGGGGATTAAGGTGGGAAAGCAGGTGAGAAGGACCATGCTTCTCTCTGGTGAGGACAGTAGCAGCTGTATCACTGGGATAGAGTGGTGATGGTCCCATGACCATGTCTGGGTGTGCCATGATGCCCACGGATCACGGTCTGTTTCCCCAGCTGGATCTCCTTCCTTGCTCTGCATCAGGTACTGTGTGCCCTGGACTCCTGTGAGCACAGTAGTGTTTGTACACACAAAATATTCCTGCCAAGGTTCTCCTGAGGGACCACGGAAACCCTGTCACTGTGCTGTGGCTCCCTGTGGCCCAGCCTGGATTTGTCCTTAAAGAAAGTGGCTTGTGCAGCAGGTCGTTCCTCTGCATGTGCAGCTTCTCCTCATCTGGCAGAGCTGCACTGGGAGCATGATAAGGGCAGAAACTGTGTTGGCTGCAATGTGCCAGGAGATCACAAGGATTGACTGGGAATTCTAGAATTGCTGGAAGGTTGGAAATGACCTGTAAGATCACTGAGTCCAGCCATTACCCCAGCAACACCAAGGCCACCACTAAACCATGTGCCCAAGTGTCTTTTAAATCCCTACAGGGATGGCGACTCAGCTGCTGCCCTGGGCAGCCTGTGCCAGTGTCCTATTCACAGCAGGAGCCCTGGAATCACTGCCCTGATCTTCCTTGGTTGCCATTCCTTCTAGTGCTTGAGAATTAAAGAAGAAACTAAGTGTGAACTTGGAGAGAAAGAACTAATCTCCTGCAGAAATGTGAGTCAAAAGTCATTTTGGGTAAGCAGTGGCTGCAGGAACACATCAGTGAGGGAATAATTAACTGGGCATTGTAAGGGAGTTGTGTGGAGCTCAGCTCCTGTCCTGAAAGGCACATGAGGGGCATAAGACCTGGGGAAGTGTAAACTCTGTTAGATCTGCAATGCTGGTTTACGGGGTGAAGGGGAGGGTGGGGAAGAAGGGGCTTGGGGGGATGTGATCAGAAATCAGATTGAATTCCACTTGTAAGCCGATATAACCACAGTAAACACAGGTTAGAAGAGAATTCCATGGTAAACAGAGTGAGTTAGGTGGGAAGAAAATCTTGCTGGTCACTGGAGGTCATGCAGAGGGGCAGTGCCCAGCTGCCCTGCTGAGACCCCCGCCCTCCCCGGGCTCTTGCAGCGCATCGAGGAGCTGGAGCGGGACCTGGAGGGGTTGCAGGGGGAGATCCAGAAGCATGAGAGTGTCCAAAAGCAACTGGCTGAGAAAGCCAAGGTACGCCCGTGGCTGCAGGGGACACACAGAGGGCAGATCCCATCATCCCAGAGGGGTGGGACGGGGACCAGCAATCCCTGGGAGCACAGGCTGCGTGGGCAGGGCATCCAACCGTCCTGAGCTCTACCATGGACCCTGATGGAAGAAGAACAATAGGTGGCAGAGTGCCCTGTGTGGGTGTTGGGTGAGGAAGTCAAGGATGGACAATATCCCAGGGATGAAACCCAGACACAAAGTGCCATGAAGGGTCGATGCTGCAGCCCCGCTCCCTGCAACAGGATTGCTGTCTGTCTCCTGGTGTTCCAAAGGCACATTTGGACTTGTCTGATGGGAACAGTGGTTGAAAAGCCCATGAGCTGGTTTTGGATGTCACTCTGAGATGCCAAAGCTTTCGTTGCAGGCAGAGGAGCAGCTGAAGGCAGCCTGGTCCCAGCAGGCGGGGCGGCTGCAGGAGATGGGGCGCAGGGAGCGCCTGCTGCAGTCTGACCTGCAGCGAGCTGGGGAGCAGGTAGGGATGGCAGGGATGGGAACATCACCACTGGGGCCCTGGGCAGCACAGGGATGCAACTTCCCCTGGGGAAGATGTGCTGTGGAAACAGAAACCCAGAGTCCTGAGCACCAAACCCTGGCATGAGACTTACCCTGTCATTGAATGGAGTGTAAAAGGCTTGTCCACAGAATTTGTGTGGGCAGCATGGACAACATAGCAGTTTAACAGCATACAGAAAAGGAATCTCTAATCTTAGTTATGCTGTCTGGGAGCCACACCAACTTTCCTCAGTGCCTGGGTGATGCTGCTCTGGGCAGGGACAGCCCTTTGCAGATAACATCATGCTAGATATGGACCATCAGTGATCAGCAGAGCGGCTATCAATGATTTGTGGTGTTTGTTTCCATGTGTTGGTCCCTGCTGCAGCTGGAGTCCTTCAAGACCCGAGTGATGCAAGTCTGTTCTCCATCAGCAGCTGGCAGCACAGGGAAACCTGTAACAGAGCAGCAGGTGAGTTTGGACCCCAGCTCACAGAGATGCTCAGAGCCTGCAAAGCCCTGAGTGGCTCAAGGCAGCTGCAGAGCAGCCGTGGTGCCTGCTCCATGTGCAGTAGGGCTGCAGCATCCAGGCTTCTCCAGAGGAGGATTTGTGCTGTGGCTGTCCCAGGTTAATGGCACTGCTCCATGACGTGAAGGGGACACAGTCCTTTTTGTCTCCTAAAGCTTGGGGGGAGTCAGTGGTCAGGGACAAGCCCAGGAGTCTGGCGTGGCTGCCAGTTTGCAGCAAGTCTCAGTTGTTGCTCTCTGAGTGGATTCCTGGCCCCTCAGCTGGAAAACTGTGAGCCTTACCCTCCTCTTTCTTCACCCACTTTTGCCAGGTGATAGAGAAGATCAGGCAGATCTCTGATGAGAACCAACAAAGTCATGAGAGAGAGAAGAGTCTGCAGAAGGAATTAAGCTCCAGGCTTGCAAAGGAGAGGGAGGTGTCTGCAAACATTGAGGTGTTCAAGAACTGCCTGCAGAAGCTCCAGGTCAGGCCTTTAAATACTGAGGACCAAATGGCAGCTGGGAGATAGTGGCACAGAGTGTTTTGTTGGCCTGAAGAAAGATCAGAGTAAAGATACAACCCTGAAACAAAGCATCATCCCTAAGTGTGCATGTGGTTGTTCCCAGGAGTTTGTCACAGATTCTCCATAAAGCCCACCCTGTCCCACCCACTGCCGTGGACAGGGACACCTTCCACTGGACAAGGTTGCTCCAAGCCCCATCCAATCTGGCCTGAGATGTTCAGAAATGTTGTGTCATTTGCCAGTCCCTGAAGGCCACTGACAGTGGAGACTGGCTTTTTCCCCACTGGTTCCATTTGTTCCAGGCTTGCCTGAGGAGCCCCTGCAGCAGTGCCAGCCTGCGAGGGGAGCTGGGGCAGCTGCAGGTGTTGTGCCTGGATCCCTCTGTCTCGGCCATCAGGACAGCAGTGGTGGACATGGCACGTGCTCCCCTGTCCTGGCTGGAGGCTGCGGAGCAGCTCCTGGACAGCGCGGGGATGGACCTGCACACCTCTGGCAAAGGTCTGTGTCCTGCTGTGTCGCTCTTCCCCAGAGGATGAAGAGAAAGACTCCAGGATTTTGTTGAATCAGAAGGCTATTTTTTATTGTAATAATGTAATCTTTTTTATAGGGTCTTTGGCTGACAGTTATTTGATTGGCTAAATGACACAGCGCCTCTCTACCACCAATAGTTGAGACAGAGAGAGCATGTTTTGAGAACACTCACAAGGATAGAACAAACTAAAGTGAAAAACAGCACCTGTTATTTTGAGAACACGAGATGTTTGCAAAACTTCTATCAGTCCTTCCCTGAGAACATGAAATTCTTCACAGAGCTGTTCTTTAGGAAGGCAAACTGTTTTCCCTTGGGAAAGTCAGGGCCTGCTGCTGAATTTCTGTAAGTCCCACTGAAAGTCAGCCCCACACTGCTGGGCATTCCTGGGAATGTGGGATGTCCTGGCAAGCCAGACATAGAGGAGAAAGTCCAGCATGAGCCATTCCTTGGGGAGAAAATCACAGAATCATAGAAATTTTAAGGCTGGAAAACACCTCCAAGGTCACCAAGTACAACCGTTAAGCCAGCACTGTTCCCGAGTGCCACAGCCTCACACTTTTTTGAACACTTCCAGGGATGGTGGCCTATTCCAATGCCTGACCATCCTTTTCATGAAGAAATTTTCCTGGATATCCATGATATCCCCACACAGTGAGGCTCCATTGACTTTTGCAGGGCTGTTGGCTGCTCTCGGGAGCTTGTTGGAAAAGAGTCAGGAGATGGCACAGAGGAATCAGACATTGCAGGTACAGAAATATTTATGCACGTAAACTAGGTGGATTGGGACTCCTTCTATGGGTAAATATGATAGCAGTCCCAAGCAAGCAAGTGTGGCACCTGGATTGGAGGTGTGCAGTAGCTGAGATCCCTGAGTCTACAGGAAATGTCAGGTAAGGGAGACAGAGCCCACTGTCAGTGTGTCCACATCCCTAGTGCAGCAGGATGGAGAGAATCTCTTTTCTGAATTTTTTGTGAGTGAATGTACACAGGGGGTTTATTTCTTGCCCTGCTGCTGACACACTTCCTTTAATACCTTCATGTCTCCCTGTAGGAGCAATTAGAGAAGCTCCAGGAGCTGCAGGCAGAGCTGCTGCAAGAGCACACAAAGGAGCTGGAAGCAAAACATGAGCAAGACTTACAGATAAAAATCCAGCAAATTATCCTGGAAAAGGACAAGGAGAGCAAACAGGTACAGTGACATGGTTGGTGTTCCAGAAAAGGAATGTTATGCAGGAAAAATGGATGTCTGTAAAAGTGTTGGATAACGAGAAGAGGAACCTCTAGCTCCAAAACTGAATGCAGTCCCAAGGGACTGGATATCCTCCCATATGGATCTAGGTGATGTAAACTCCCAAAAGTATCCATGGTGGAAGTGGGAAGCACCTGCAGGTAACATCAGGATGCACAGCTGCCCGTCAGTCACTGGGAGAACGGGGAAAGCAAGGAGCATCGTGACCCATGAGCTTAGGGAAACATTGCATTGCTTCCTCTCAAGCCTTCTCTCCCTCCCCATGCTGGGGTCCCTTTGGCTCTTTCTTGGCTGGGAAAGGATATCCCTGTGGAGCAGGGGGGCAGCAGTCCCCCTCAGTCCCAGGGAAGCCCGGGCCATGGCCCCAGTGGCTCTGGTGTGGGGTGCAGTGTCAGTCAGGCTGTGAATGGCTGTTCTGCCATGTGTGTGTTGTCATCATGGTGGCCTTGTAGGACAGTTTCCAGTCTGCTTCTGTGTCTGGTACCTTGGGAATGGTGGTTTTCTGGTGTTCAGTTTTCTAAGGATTCAGGCAAGGAGCAGCCAAGCAGCTCCTACCCAGTCTCTCAGCTGTATTTTTTTTTCCCAGGTGCTCCCATCCTCTCTTTCACTGAGTCACCTCATGTCCTGCCAAGCTTTTCTCCCATCAGCTGCCCCTCTCTGGAGCGATGACCCTCCCTGCTGCTTTCCTCCTTGGAGCTGAGGTCTTTTTTTCCTGAAGTGCATCTGTGGTCTGTTGATTCACAGATTCTGGAAAATGCTGTCACTGAGGAGAAGGACAGATGCAAGAAATCTGTGGAGGAAGAACAGAAGAAGATCCAAGAGCTGGAAAGCCACCTAAGAAGCATGGCTGAGGTGAGCATGGGAGGTGGAGCAGAACATCTCACTCTTGGAATGAAGAAAAGGGAACGTGTGCTGTAGTGTGCTGTTCCAGGGGCTCAAATCAGTGGATGAAGGGGTTTCACCGCCCCCCAAATACACAGAGAGCAGCTCTGCAGAAAGAAAGGTGGAATCCTAGCTAACCTAATTACTGCTAATTTGCTCTGGCAGGCAACAGCAAAGAAGGCAGAGGAGCAGGAACTGACAGAGGGAAAACTGAGAGAAGCTTTGCACGAGCTGAAGAAAATCACTGCACAAGAGGTACTTGCCCTGACCTGTGCAGGTGGAGGATGCAGTGCTGGAGAAGAAGGCTTCCCCCATCCCTGAAATCCATCCCTTCCCTCCATTCTTGAGACCACCACGCAGGAGGGATGATGCTGATGGTGATCCCAAAAGAAACCCCTGCTCTTCCACCCGAGCTCCCACATCTCGTTTCGCAGGCGGTGCTGCAGCAGCAGCTGCTTCAGCAGAACCAACAGCTCAGGGCTGTCCGGGAGGAAAATCAGCTACAGAGGCACAAACTGCAAGAAGAGGTAGCAGGATATAGGGAGCAAAGCAAGCAGCATTCCCTGACTATCTTGGCTTTAGAGGACAGGCTGCTAGAGGCCACTCAGCAGCAGAAGGTGCTGGAGGAGGAAAAGGCAGCACTTGTGGAAAAAATGGAAGGTAGGTAAGGGTTGTATGGGATGCACCTGTACCAGGAACCGGCTGGGTTAACGTGAAATGTGTGTGGAGATGGAACAGTGAATTTGCTGCTGTAGAAAACATTGGGAAGATGTGGAATGAAGGTTATTCCACCTGCAGGACAAGCTCTGTGAGGCCCTGCAGAAGCTGTTCCATTGTTTGGTGGTTTTGGAGAACATTTTTTCATTGTTTGGTGGTTTTGTCAGGGCTTTGCCACTGGAGAAGGACTCTTTGCCCTCTAAAATGACAGGACTGGTGTGCTTTGGGCTGCTCCAAGACAGACACAATCCCAAGCAAGGCTGGATGTCAAGAATTGTCCGGTTGGCCTTGGAACCGGGCTCTCAGGGACATGAGTGTCCCAAAGAAACAGTCCTCAGCCCTCAGAGCTGCCACATGAAGGAAATTATTTGTGTAGCAGAAGCAACAAGCATGTAAGTGTTACAAAGAAGTAATTGGCCTTTTTTTCTTGTGTCCTGTAGGACTTCAGTGTGATGCCCGCAGGTCAGCGCCGGGAGCTTGGCTGGAGATTTGTCCTGCCATGGAGTCTCATGTTTGTCTGAGGTGAGCAGCACTCACTGATGGTGATCAGAGAAGCTTGGAGTAGGGCAGGGACCACTTGGGACAGCCTAAGGAAGTTCAACGCCACTTGTCCCAAGATCTTTTTGGTCTGGGATAGGACTCGAGTGCCTTTGCTAGGCTGAAGGCTAAGGGCATAGAGCATAGAGCAAAGTGATGCCAAATAGCACGTGACAATCTGCCATCCCATCTGGATGGCTCCAGGTAGGAGCAGGTGGTGTGGCTAATCCCACACCACAGGGTGAGCCCAGGGGACCAAAAGGCAGGTACAAAAGGAATGTGTATGTTAACCAGGAGTGCAGCACAGGAAGGTGTGCATGGGCTCCCTGCAGAGAGGTTTCCCAATGGCTCTGAGACCTGCACTGATCTTTCCCAGGAAACTGCAGGAGGAGCTGGCAGTGGTGCAGGCCACACTCCTGGAAAAGAAGGCAGTCATCAGCAGGCTGAGCAGGGAGCTGTCAGAAACCAGAGCCAGGATGTCGGACATGAGAGGTGGGTGATGTGCTCGGTGTGGCTGCCATTGTCCCCAAGAGGTGACAGTGTAGTGGGCACACACTGATCACAGGAAATTGATGTCACCATTCTCAGGCAATGCTTTGTCCTGCTGGGGGCAAAGCAGGCAGTCTGTTCCCTTTGGGAAGGTGAATTTCTCCCCATCCTTGGCTAATTAATAGCAGTGACAATGAGAGAGCAGAGTAATCAAGGGGAGAGCAGGTAGACAAAAGTGAGCTCAAAATCACACTGGTGAACTTCTTGGAGCTGAAGATGTTCCAACCCAGTGGACTGAGAAAGCTTTGCCTGGGATTCTTCCACGGGCAGGGCTGTGAACACGGGAACAGAGCCCATGAGGAATGTGTGGAGTCAAAAAATGCAAGTCAGAAAATGCTGGTGACCTGTCCTCCTTCCATTTGAAAGAAAATTGCCGCAGCAAGGAATTGCCCTGGCTTATACGTCCACAAAGAGACTGAGATTTAGTAAACCAGGATGTCCTGTTGGCATGGCCCAGGATCTGAGGGCAGCTGTCACGGGCAGGGCAAGGCTCTGCAGGGATGAGCCCCATTGCTGCTCCCATGAGGGAGCACCAGCTGCAGTCCCCCAGGACTGGGTGATGAGTCAGCCAGCATCCCACGAGGCTGTTCTGTGCTTAGGGGAGCTGAGTGAAGAGCAGAAGGTGGAGCTGGAGCACAGCCAGAGGCAGCTGAAACAGCGGGAGTGGGAAGTGAACCAGCTCAGGGAGAAGCTATCCGAGATGTCCAGCCTTGTGGAGGAGAAGGATTGGGCCCTGAAAGCAGCAGCTGAAGAATTAAGGTACACCCTGACATCACCCAAGGCTTCATGGATGCCACTCTGTGTGTCCCCAGCAGCTGATGGCGTTTAGGGCTCTCCCCAGAGCAAAAGGCAGGTGTGAGAGTGTCAGGGTGGAGCTCAGCTCTGAATCCACGACACAGAAACCGAAATGGGGGTTTAGTGGAGCTCATGCCAGTAGATGTGTAACTCAAGCACTTGTATCTAAGTGAGTGTTCCCACACACACCGTGGTAGTCATCAGTGGGTGTCCAGAGTGCCCATCATGGGGTCCCACAACATCTTGTCTCTCCACACAGCCAAGCCCAAACGCGCTGCCAGGTGCTGAGGGACGCTTCCCAACAAACACTGGAGAACGAAGAGGATGCTCCCAGGACAGCAGTGCAGGTGAGTGAAGCCTCCCAGAGGGTGAGAGCTCATGGAGAGCACCGAGGTGTGGGTTTGCCAGGAGCACCGAGGGCACATGGTGTTTCTCAGCATCACTGAGAGCCAAGCCCGGAGCTGCTCCACGCTGGCCCGAGGAGGGGATGGCCGGGCACCCTTCCCTAGCCCCGGGCTGCCTGTGCCGCCTGCGATCCGGGGAGCCCCCAGCCCCCACCAGGCTGCTGCTGGTTAATGAGCTGATGTTTGCACAGCACTTGGGAACCGCCAAGTGTTGTGAGTGCTTAATGGCTGCGTTAATTGCCAATTAGAGGGAATAGCAACATGCAGGCATTCCTTCCTTTTCCCAGCTTGCCGAGCTGTGGATGCTGGCTGTGCAGGTAATGCAGAACCTGTTCTAGGGTTGTATGTGCAGAACTAGGGGCAGCTTGTTGCACAGGACAGGAAGAAACGCTCCTCGTTCTCCTGTGCCAAATCCCTATTTGATTTTCCCAAGGCTGGAAAAGGGAAGAACTCGCAGGTGGTGGCAGCAGCAGATGGAGGGACTGTGGGAATTGTACATTCTGTACGGTGATGGTGGCAGCCAGCAGCGTGCCAGTGGCTGCGGGGGCCGGCAGTGACTCACAGCCAGCTGATGGGCTCCTGCTCCACAGACCGTGATGGGGAGGGGACGATCCCGGTGCTGGGGGTGCCCTTCGGAGCGGGACGGGCAGAGATGTGGGGTGACAGCAGCCAGACCAGAGCTGGGGTCTGCAGCCATCATCAGCCCCGTGGCCCGAGCCCCATCAGGGATTTTTGGATGTTTGCCATAATGGGGGGATCTGGATGGGGCTGGGAGAGGCAGTGCACGTGTAGAGAGTGACGTCCAAGTCTGTGTAGGGACACAGTTTCTGAAGTGCATCGGTGTTTGTGTATAGGTGGCAAATGCTCTCTGCTGGTGCAAAGGACAAGGGAAAAACGCCAACATGGCTGTTCAGAGCTGTGCACCAACCCTCTCCTGGCTCTCCAGAGCATTTGCAGGATTCATATCCTGACCATGGCACAGCAGAGCAGGAAAGAGGTCTCTGACAAGTCTCTTACACCCCCTCAAATCCATGGAGATGCTCCCCAGGCTTTGTTCTTGAGCCAAGTGCCCAGTGTCTGGCAGCAAGGCTGTATTTGCATTGAACTTGTGCTGTGCCAGATGCAGACTGGGCAAGAACCTGACTTCTTCCAGGAGCCACCATCAGACTTGGCTGAGCTCGGTGCAAAGTGCCGAGGCCTCAGGCACGAGGAAACGATCCAGCGCCAAAAAGAAGGCTTGGCTGAGCTCCGGGACAGAGTAAAGATGCTGGAGAAGAGACAGTGCTCAGGTGAGCAGGGCTCTGCTAGAATCATGGACTGGTTTGGGTTGGAAGAGACTTTAAGGACCATCTTGCTCTACCCTCTGCCATGGGACACCTTCCATATTCCAGATTGTTCCAAGCCCTGTCCAACCTGGCCTGGACACTTCCAGGGATCCAGGGGCACCCACAGCTTCTCTGGGCAACCTGTGCCAGGGCCTCCCCACCCCCACAGGGAGGCTGGGAAAGCTGGGCAGCCTCAAAGTTGTGTGGAGAGTGAAACAATTCAGCACCTGCTTGTTTGCCTCCAGGGGCTGTGAAGAGCAATTCAGAGCCACTGGTGGTCCGGATGAAAGACTTGCCAAAGAAAATAGTCCAGCAAAGAGGTCTTGAGCTGGAACCTGCACCTGTGTTGGGAGAAAAACTGAAGGCTGGCAAGGCAGGGAGGCAGTGTGTGGTTTGTAATGCCTGTGACTTTGTTTGGAAAGGGCACCCTGGGAAAGGGGGAAATAGGTTTTCAGAGATGCTACATAAGAAGTCAGGGTAGGAGATGCAGCCTGATGGATTCCAAGTGCTCCTGCAGAGGGTGAAGCTCCATCAGGACCAGCACATTGCCTGGTGCTGTTGGAGTAGCACCAGGGGTGCCATGGGCTGAGCGAGGTGGGAGGCTTGGGACCACAGCAGTACTGGGGTGGTTTTCCCATGGGGTGAAAGGGAGACACAAAGCCACTTGACCAAAAACCAAGCCCAAAGTGGGCTCCGTGGGTCTTTCCCTGTCTGTGCAGGTTCCTGACCATGTTCCCAATGGGAGCTCCTTCAGGAGCACCAACAGCACAGTGAGCCTGGAGGTGGCTGAGGCGACAGACTGGGGTGAGGAGATGGTACGTCAGGGACAGACGTGGTAAATCGTGTCGAGTGCGTGTACGTGCCCAGTGTGTGTACAGTTTAGATGGTTTTTGAAAACATTTCAGAGATATGTCACATCAGGATGCTGCAGGAATGTTGAAGATGAACTGTTCTGTGGTCCAGTTAAAGACATCCCTGTCCATGCCAGGAGGGGCTGGTTTGATGACCTTTAAATTTTCCTTCCAATCTAAACTGTTCTATGATTCTATGGCCCAGAGCACAGTGTGTGTCTGCCAGGACATCCTGGGACCCCAAAACGTGCCATGGTGCATCAGAGAGGCTGGGGAGCAATGCAGGGAGCTGCTAGGGAAGGGTAGCACAGCTAGTGGGTTATGCAAGGGGGTTTCTTCCCTCCAAAAAAGGCAGGAAAATATCCAGCAGGGAAAACAGTCATCTTAGAAAAGGAAGCAATCCAATCCCAGTAAGCTGTGCAGCTGGGAAGGGAATGCAAACCTACTTTCCTTGGGACACTGTCGTGTCCTCAGGAAAGCAGACAGAAAGCAGATGGCTGAGCAGCGTGATGGAATGCAGCAGACCTGGTAAATAATGCATTCCCTCTTCTTCCCACAGTACCTTGATGTAATTGGTGCTCTGGGAAGCCTGATGGAGATGAAGGAGCTGTCAGGAATGCAGCCTCTGCAGCACCTTCCTCAGGAGAGAAGGGCAGAAGTGGGACTGCAGAGACAGAAGGCCCTGGAGCTATTGTACAAAAAGATCAGGAACCTCCAGGTTCACCTGGAAAGGAAAGAAGAAGTGCTGAAAGATTATGAAGGAAGTGTGGAGCAGCTCAGGTATGGAAAGTCAGGGTTCTGAACAAGACCTAGTCCTTGGATGCCAGGTGACAGGGAGCTTGGGGCATGAAGTGAGGTGACACTGCTGAGTCCTGTGTCTGTCTGGGAGCAGTCTGTGTCTATGGCCACCGTACAAAAGTCAAGCATCAAGCCAGGAGTGGGGAAAGGTCCCCCCAGTTTTCTGCAGTGGTACCTTCTGCAGCCTCACACAGTTGAGCAGTGTCAGAGCTGGAAAAGCCTTGACAAGTTCCCTTGTCCTGGGTGGCTGGAGCCCGGGACAGCAGCGGCATTGGCCGGGCAGAGGGGCGGTGTCAGCAGGACCAGGGAAGGCGTGGGAGAGCACAGCTGAGGGCCGGGGGTTGATAAGGGCAAAAGACCGACAGAGTCCTCCCTTCCCCTCCTGTCTCGCACAGGCAGAGCCAAGCGTCCCTGCGAAGGTGCCAGGAGGAGCTGTCCCACCTGGAAGATGAAGCCCACAGGGAGGCAGAAGAGAAGGCTCTGCTGCGAGAGGCTCTGGAGAGGATGCAGCTCCAGCTGGACCAGGAGAAGAGGCTGCGGCAAGCAGCCAAACGGCTCAAGGTGAGAAGGCAACACCCAACTCCTGCTCTTTGTACAACAGCCAGCTGCACCTGCTGGGAACCATCCACAGAGTGGTCAGTCGGACCATCCCAAGAGGCTGGAGGTTCCAGGCCCCCAACGCCCTCATCGTGGCAGCATCCCTTGGAGGAGATGCAGACACCTATAGCGATGGCTTTGCACCATGTATGAGGGCAAAGGAGAAGAGCAGATCATGCTGAGCTCTCGTGGTCAATGCTGTCTCTGTTGTCTCTGTTCTGCAGCCTGGAGCCACAAAGACTCTCTGCTCGAGCAAGCCAAAGGCCAAGGAGTGCCTGGCAGATGCTGTCAAATCAGGAAGCTCATAGGAGCAGCACCATAGGGACCTTCAGTGGGTGGTGGTGTGCACTAGGAACAGGTCATCACTGTGGACTCTGTGAGGGTGGAGGTGCCGTGAGGTGGGGGTGCCTTTAGAGGAGCTCTAGTTTGTATCCCGTAGTTCCTGGGCACACTGGTGTGACTGTACAATGTAGGACCTTATTTTCCCCAAGTCCATGTCCTGTAGAGTGTGGTGAGATTTATGGCAGTGGAAAACGTGGTGAGGATATATCCAGTGTACATGTGTGTGTATATTTGTGTGTGTGAATACACCCAGTGATGTGTGAGATCAGTTGTGGGGGGTATGTCCTGTCCTTGCTGAAGTGGCCTCAGGCACATGAAGCCAACATGGACTGAGCTATCCCTTGTAACTCCTGTGTCCTCTAGTCTCCATCGTGTCACAGGGAAACTGGAACATAAGGCACGATGTAGTGTGGAATTCTGGAATTCCTGGAACACCCAGGAATGCTGGACCTGCCGCCTGGGAAGGGGGAAGAAGGGGACCTGTGTCAGCCACAGCAGTACTGCAGCAGCATGAGGACAAGCTGGGGAGATGAGAGCGATGTGCTGGTGGGTTGGGCTGGTGTGATGGCACAGGCTCACTTACTGATTTTTGTCCTTAGCAAGGGTGAGAGCAGAGCCTGGATTTTGGGGAGCAGCGGTGTTTTGGGGAGGGAGTCCCTGCAGGCAATAGGCAGCCCCAGCACATCATCCCTGCAGCCACTCGCCTCGGCACCGCTCGGAGCAGTGCACGTGCCCTGTCCTCTGCAGACCTCTTCAGCTGAGGATAATTTGGATGTGAGCAAAGCCCCACTGGGATTTCTTGGTCTTTATTTTTTAATAGGATAAAAAAGGTCTGGAAGCAACACAGAGGGCTACAGCAGGGTGATGCAGGGCTGGATCGTCTCTGGGCATGTGAAGCACCCATGTGTGCACGGTGGCTGATCCTTAGTGGGGCTCTGGGCATTGGTGTGGCCTGGTTTTCCTGCTCCCTGTGCCGAGAGAAGCCGGATGCTTCCCTGTCTGAATGCCTGGGTTTACTTTGGGGCAAGGCATGACCTTGTATGCTTGCATAGGTTAAAGGTGCTGCCGTGGGCATCCTCTGCAGGTGTGTCTGGAGATGCTGGGCTGCTCCATGACCCTGTGTGTCCTCCCCATGCCACCCTTGGCAAACTCTGGGTCAGGAATGGATGGAGACGGCAAGAGCACAGGTGGTTGTGAGTGCACCAGACTGCCCGTACCATCCTTCAAGCCTATGGACTCATAGACTCATGGGTTGGTTTGGGCTAAAGGGATCCTAAAGATGGTCCGGGGGATCCTACCGGGGTATGAGATCCGCTGGTGATGCCGGGCCCTAAGGATCATCCCAGGCTGATCCCGCCGGGGGCTGGATGAGCCCTGCCGATGTTGCCGGTGGAGGGGAGGAGGTCTGAANGGGCCAGCGCCGGGCAGCCCCGCGGGGCGAGCGGTGGGCGAGGGCTCGCCCGGGGGCGGTGGCCGCCGCGTCTTCAGCCCCGCTGGGGAGTTCCGCGAGTTCTCCCGGCGGCAGCTCCGCGACATGGAACGGCTCTTCCGACAGTGAGTGTGGGGCACAGGGAGAGGGGGGTCCCCGGATGGCAGCGCCGGGGCGGACGGGGGACCCCGGGCATCCGGCACCCAGGACATCCCGGTTCCTGCATCCCCGGTATCCCGGCTTCTGGCAGGACAGATGCTCCAGCGCCTCCCGGGCCGTGCCTGCGGGCGGGACCCCCCTATTCCTTGTGAGAGGGACCCCATGCACCCCAGGCTCTGGCGGGAGGGATCCCCCGGCTCCTTGTCGGAGACTCCCCCCGCCTCAGTTCTGTGCAGCAGGGATGCCGAGGCACCTCCAGTTCCTTGCAGGAGGGATCCCCTTCCTGCCCCTCTCAGGAGGGATGCCAAGGACACCCCTGTCCTCCCAAAACCGCTCCCAAGATTGGTGCGGGGGACACCTTCCCCCAGCTCCTTGCAGGAGACGTTCCTGTGCACCCCTAAATTCTTGCGGAAGGAACCTCCTGTCCCCCATGAGGGGGTACCCTGGTGCTGAGGCCAGAGAAAGAGTCTGGAAGAGGGGACCGGGAACCCCCACATTCCCTCTGCCGCGTCACCGAGGGATCCCACATCCCTGCAGCTCCCGGAGCCGCAGAGGCCAGGCTGGCGTGTCCTCGGCATCCCTGCCCGCGCTGCGTGCCACCACGCGTGGCGGAGCGTGACTCGGAGCACGAGCTCGGCCCCCGGCCCCTGGGAAGGGGGGGAGCTGGCAGCGAGCCTCCAGCCCTGGAAATTTCCCGGGGGAGCCAGAAATCGGGGTGACTCCAGCCGTGGTCACGCTGATATGCGCGGGAGTAGCGGGGGCAAACGGGACAGCCCGGAGCATCCCCATGGATCGCGATCCCGCGCTGGGTGCTTTGTGCAGGAGGCGTGGAGACAGCGCGACTCCGGGAAAGCGCGGAGATGGAGTACGGGCGGAGGCACGGCTGCGACATGCCGATACCCCTCAGCCCGTCCGGCACCGGGGGGAGGATCCGCATCGCCGTCCTGGGTGGTCTCGCTCGGACCCGAGCGGGGAGGTGGAGGAAATGGGGGTTGGAGGCCGGGACCCCCGCAACACAAGGTTGGGGGGCTGCGCAGGATGCAGGCACACCCTGTGAGCATCCCTGGCGGTGCACGGAGCCTCCCGGTTGTCCGTGTGCTCGTGGGGGCTGTCACCCACCGCCAGCACATGGCAGCGAGCCAGACGCGCAGGTTGCTGGAGCCGTGCATTGCAGCAGAAGCCGTGCATTGCAGCGTGCTGGGGTCCGCGGGGGGACAGGGGCAGCTCCCGGTGCCGGGGGCGGTGGTGGCTGTGCCGGGGTGCTCCGGGCGCAGATGGCAGGCGAGGGAGCGGCGTGCGGAGCAGACGTGTTTGCTCTGGCAGCTGCGGCGTCTCGCTGCAGCGAAAGGAGCAGCGCCGGGGCTGCGAGGCGCTGGGGAGGTTTGGGAGCCGAGGGTTTCCCAAGGGAAGGATGCTCTGGAGCAGAGCCCTGCCAAACTGTCCTCGCTGCTGCTGCTGTCCTCGGGGTGTGACAATCTGGCTGTAGAGGATAAAGTGATGCGGGGAATGATTTTGGCTCTCCACAGGGGAGATGGTGCTCTTTGGGAGATGCAGGATGCTGGTATCCCAAAAAAACAGAGGAGGGGATTGAGAGAAGGGAAGTGCCCTGCATCTGGGGAGGTGGCTTGCGTGGGATGAAGTGGCAAAGTCAGGCCAGCCAACTCACCCCTTGCAGAGAAACTCTGTGGGATGCAGGATGGAGAAGGACTTTGGACAAGGGCATGGAGTGATAGGATAAGGAGGAAAGTCTTCACAAGTGACAGAAGGCAGGGTTAGTTTGGATACTGGGAGGAAGTTCATCCCCATGAGAGTGGTGAGGCCCTGGCATAGGTTGTCCAGAGAAGCTGTGTCTGCCCCATCCGTGGAAGTGTCCAAAGCCCAGTTGGACAGGGCTTGGAACAACCTGGGATAGTGGAAGGTGTCTCTGCCCATGGCAGGGGGTTGGAATGAGGTGGTCTTTAAAGTCTGGTCTAACCCAAGCCATTCCATGATTCTGTGATCCTGTGCTCCAAGAGGAGCAAAACTGGAGGCAAAAATCATGTGGGATCTATGCCCACAGCCCCACTCTGAGGGTGATGGCAGCACCGTCAGGCAGGGGTGGCAGGACCAGCCCCATTTTGGGGTCCCTGGCAGATCAGGAAGGTGCTGCTGGAGACACGGACAGAGCAGACAGCAGCAGGGGAGGTACAGATGAGTCACGGACCTGCGGCATGGGGAGCCGGGGCTCTGCGTGGCTGCTGCAGTGACAAGATACAAAAAAAAGCCTTGTCACAACGGGTGCAGTGTGTAGCTGCCCACCTACAACGTGTGGAGCTGTACAAAGCGTGGCTCTGCGCTGGCTCCCTGTGGAGATCCTGCTGTGCCATGCCAGCATGCCTCTGGCACAGCCCACAGTGCGCAGCCCCACAGCGGGCAGGGGAGAGAACAGCAGGGTGGCTGCGGGGAAGCTGGAGGGGACTGTGGCATGGCCACGGGCAAGAGTGTGAGGAGGGGCATTCCTGACACATCTGTAGGTAGCATCAGTGAGCCATCACTGTGGCTTGGGGAGCGGCCCAGTGGGCTTAGCCCCTTGGCCTGTTATCCCATGCTGCAGCCAAGGGGAGCGTGTGCTCAGGCTTCTGGCACAGGGAGCTGGCATCAGGCTTGGCAGCATCCTAGCAGGTTCTCCTGCCAAGTGCACAGAAACAGGCACGATCCTGGATAATGCTCCGGGGGGTTGTTAGTGGTTCAGCTTCCCTGTGGTCTGGAGAGCTGCCGGAGACCATCAGTGCCCAAGTCCTTGCTGATCCCTCTTTGCTTCCCAGCCAGTGTGAAAGCACACAGGGGTCTGCTGCTGGGGGTCCGTGTGGGGGGCTGTGTGGGCTCTGCACCCCGTGGCGATGTGTCAGGATTGTGCCGCCGTCCTGCAGGTATGACGCAGGGAAAGACGGCTTCATCGACCTGATGGAGCTGAAGCTGATGATGGAGAAGCTGGGGGCTCCACAGACACACCTGGGACTGAAGAACATGATCAAGGAGGTGGATGAAGACCTGGACAGCAAGCTCAGTTTTCGAGAGGTGAGGGGATAGGAGGCTCCACACTGGCACCAGCCACTGTTTGGGCTGGTGAGAAGGTGGGCAGTGGCTGTGGTGGCTTTGAGTTCTTCAGGGAGCCAATGCTACCGTCTCCCCTCGCAGTTCCTGCTGATTTTCCGGAAGGCAGCAGCAGGTGAGCTGCAGGAGGACAGTGGGCTGCACGCCCTGGCCCGGCTCTCTGAGATCGACGTCTCCACAGAGGGGGTGAAAGGCGCCAAGAACTTCTTTGAGGCCAAGGTGAGGCAGGGCTCAGGAGGTCCCATTGCAGAATGGCGATGCACCAGGGCAGTTTGGGGCTGGGTAGGCAGGAGTTGGAGATGTTGGGATGGGCAGGAGAGCTTGGCGGAGGTCACAGCTGAACATTTCCATCCGCAGGCACAAGCCATCAACGAAGCCAGCAAGTTTGAGGAGGAGATCAAGGCAGAGCAGGAGGAGAAGAAGAAGCAGGCAGAGGAGCTGAAGCAGAGGAAGGCAGCTTTCAAGGAGCTGCAGTCCACCTTCACGCAGTGACAGGGCCAGGCAGGACTGGTCAGCGGTGCCCAGACTGGCAGCGCTGCCTGTACCACGTGCCAGCCACGCCGGGAGCAATGCCCGAGCCGTGTGCCACCTGGGCTGCTGGCAGGATCCCAGCACGGGCTCGGCACAGCGCCCAGCCCCGGCTCCCCCTCCCCTCTTGCTGTGGTGTCTGTAGGTGTTGTTTGTGCCCCTCGCCTCCCCAGCGTGCCCCCCACCCTGAACAGCACCCTGTTCTCTGCCCGCAGCTGCTGCTGAGTCCCAGGGGAGCTATGTCCAGAATGTCTGTCCCTGGGACACCTGTGCCCAGACCGTTTTGTGTTGTGAGTGCATTGGGAAGTTTGCAGGATGGGGGCTTGCACAGGTGGCCGTGGTGGGTGTTTGAGTGGCCATGCTGGCTTGGTGTCTGTTGGTATTGCTACGTGTGACACCAATGACAAAGCCATGGCAAGGGCCAGGTGCTGGTAGAGGGGCTCTGTGTGTTTGTGTGTGTGTGTGGTGCTGGGGGTGGGTGCCCACCCCACTGACATGGAGCCCCTCAGGAGCTGTGTCTCTCTTTATTTTGGTCAAAGACGTACAGAAAGGCAGCTGCTGGCTCATGGGGTTGTGTTGTTTTTACATGTTGTGTTCAGCCTGGCAGGATGAGCGTGGTGGCCATAAGTGGTTGCCATTGGTCACTGAGGCTCTCAGTGTTTGTGGGTGGCTGTTAACACCCACATCTGTCCCACCGTGTACCCCAAGTGGTGCCATAGGGGGTGTGTTATGTTTTTTTTTAATTTAATCCCAAATAAATATTATATTTCTTAAGTGCTGGTTGCTGGGGTGCAGCTGTGGGATGGGTGTGTTTGTGGTGGGGATTTGGGTGGCGGGAAGGAATCTGGGGAGTGGGGTGTGACCGTGGGCACACGGTTCCCACCGAAGATGGTGACACTGAACAGGGATAAGCCGTGGCTCACTGGCATGGGAGCAGCAGGGGCCTGATCCAGGTGTGGGGACGTGGGGCGACCGAAGGCCATCAGCAGCGCTGCTGATACCTGCGCCCGTCCCACCTGTGGCACCTCTGGGGTTTCGGCTGGTCTTGACCATATCAAGAGTGAGATAAGGGGACCTTGTGCCTGGGGGGTGGTGGCGTTGAGGGGGGCAGTGTCCTCGGGGAGTCAGTTCTCAGGGTTGGGGGGCAGCAGGGCTGCCCAACACCTCCCTGACAGCACCATGGGTGGAGGGGCTGCCCAACAGCTGTGCCCCAGGAGGGACCCTGCCCATTCCCAGAGCCGGGCCAGGTGTCCCCACCATGTCCTTGCATGGTGCCAGCACACGATGGGCAGATGTGGCCGTTCCCAGGCGGGACTGTGAGTGTGATAAGAGGGGGTGATGGGGCTGAGGAGCCTCTGTGCCCACAGCGTGGGACAGTCCCCACATGTCAGCGGCAGGCGAGGACACTCCAAGGTCCCCAGCACTATAAGAGGGGTGAGCGGCCCCACTGCGGCACCTTTGCTCAACGCAACCATGCTGGGAGCCGTCTGCCTCATCGTGCTGCTGGGCTACGGTGGGTGCAGGGGATGGGGACGGGTCAGGGCAGGGGGGACAGGACCGTGGGGCCCGCCCTGGCCCTGGGCACGGGCACAGGCAGCCTCTGATGTCCCTTTGCCGGGTGTCACACAGCCTACGGATGCGGCCAGCCAGCCGTGCCACCACAGCTGGGCTCCCGCGTGGTGGGCGGTGAAGACGCTGTAGCCCACAGCTGGCCATGGCAGGTGAGGGAGCACAGGGACGGGCATGGGGACAGGGAGGGGGACAGCAATGGGGACATTCCTGCTCTGACCCTGTGTCTCTGCCCTCGCAGATCTCGCTGCAGTACAGCCGCTATGGATCCTGGTACCACACCTGTGGCGGGACCCTCATTGCCCCCCAGTGGGTGCTGACAGCTGCCCACTGCATCAGGTGGGTCTTGGGCTGCTGGGGGGCATCTGTGCTGTGGAGGTAAGGTATCTGTGGGTACTGACACCCCCCTCTCTCTGGCAGCTCTTCCTTGACCTACCGTGTGGTGCTGGGCAAGCAGGACCTGTCAGTGGATGACGAGCCTGGTTCTGTGGCCGTGGGTGTGGCAAAGACAATCGTTCATGAGAAATGGAACTCTTTCCTCATCATGTAGGGCATGGGATGTATC
The DNA here is from genome assembly GCA_013397155.1 of Irena cyanogastra. Taxonomy (NCBI): domain Eukaryota; kingdom Metazoa; phylum Chordata; class Aves; order Passeriformes; family Irenidae; genus Irena; species Irena cyanogastra. Next base: position 661,161 of record VWZV01017441.1, on the reverse strand, counting down.
AGGGGTGGGTCATGGGTTGTGTGGCCACGGACCCTTGTCCTCGTGGCCAGGGACCCTGTTCTCATGGCCAGGCACCATGGTTCGTGTCTCCTTGCAGCAATGACATTGCCCTGATCAAGCTGGCAGAGGAGGTGCAGGAGAGTGACACCATCCGTGCCGCCTGCCTGCCAGCTGCTGATAAGATCCTGCCCAACAACTACCCCAGCTATGTCACCGGCTGGGGACGCATCAGGAGTAAGTGGGGTGTCCCCAGCGGGTCCCTGGGAAGGGGGTGCCGGCACAGGGTGTGAGGTACGAGCTTTGATTGTCATTGCAGCCAACGGGCCCCTGGCCGATGCCCTGCAGCAGGCTCTGCTGCCCGTGGTGGACTATGAGACCTGCTCCCAGAGAGACTGGTGGGGCAGCCTCGTGCTCGAGACCATGGTGTGCGCCGGCGGTGACGGCGTCGTCTCTGGCTGCAACGTGAGTGTGGGCACTGCTGGGTGGTGGTGTCCAAATGATGCGGAACCGTGGGCACTGGGAGGAGAGGGGATGGAGCCATGGTGGTGGATGGCCAGGAGGGACGAGGAGAGTGTTGGCAGGGTGTCCAGGAGCAGTGGTACGGAGTGTCTCTCCACACAGGGCGATTCTGGGGGCCCCCTGAACAGCCAGCGCGACGATGGGGTGTGGGAGGTGGAGGGCATCGTCAGCTTCGGCTCCAGCCTGGGCTGCAACATCAAGAAGAAGCCATCGGTCTTCACCCGCGTGTCCGCCTACATCGACTGGATCAACGAGGTGGGTGCCCCTTCCTCTGCCCCCCTACAGGGGCTGTTCTTGCCCCACTGAGGGTCTTACCGTGACCCCCCTGTGTCTTTTTGGCAGAAAATCAGCACAAACTGAGGACGTGGCATGTGGAGATACCACTGTTGACCAAGATAAAAGCAAAAATACAGAGCTGGTCTCGCTGTTTTTTGTGGGGGGGGATGTGGTGGAGCTGGGGACACACATCCAGGGCTGGATCTGCTGATGCCAAGGTCCTGCTTGTGTGCTGGGGAAGGTGTCCCTGTTGTCAAGTGTTGGGCAGGACTCTGGGGAGGCTGTCAGGCACATCCTGCAAGATGCTCCCAGTCCTCGTGCCATGGCTGAGCCAAGGGGCTTGAAGTTTGGCAATTAGTTTGATGGAAGAGGAGCTGGGGTCTTTCAAGGTTGTTCAGGGGAGCACCAGGGAACCCAGCTGGCCCTTGGGGATGATCTGGAACACTTGGTAGCTCCCAGGGTGCTTTAGGGGACCTCACTGGCACTGTCTGGATGAGGGCTGACTGACTTTCAGATGGGGGTCTTGAGGGAACTGGTTGGCCTTGGGGAGCTTGAGAGATTCTGACTGGTTTGGGAGGAGTCAGGGGTGCCTGCAGGAGCTCTCTTGGAGGCAGAGCCCTCGGGAGCTGTATGGCACTGCTGGCTCCAACTCCAGGATCTGTGACGTGGCCCAGGAGCAGAGCATCTCACCATGGATCTCCTGTGGTGGCTGGAGGAACAAGGTGGGTGGTGGGCAGCTGACAGGACCCCCAGCTGCGGGGTTCCCGGGAGGAGCCCGGGCTGCCCTGGAGGAGACAGGGAAGTTTTCCAGGAGGAAGGCAGCGTGTTGGTGGGAGCAGGTGTGAAGGGGCTGTCCAGGAAGCAGGGGTGGGTGCCGCGCCGTGAGCCCCCAAGCAGAGCCATCCATCACCATCATCCCATGGCGGCTGCTGGAGCCCAGCCGGGATCCTCACGGGGTGAGGAGGAGGAGGAGAGCCAGCAGGGATGAACGGAGCAGCTCAAGCTGGGCGGGGGACGTGATGGGCAGTGCCTGGTTTAGGAGCCACGGTGCCACTGGACCGCTGAGCAGCACCGCCACCAGCCCAGGGAGCAACGGTGGCACCTGCACCGGGGCCCAGGAGCACTGGCACGAGCCCTGGCACCGTGTGAGCCACCTGAGGACTCTCCAGGGACCCCCTGGCCCTTGTCAGCCTGACCAAAGTTTTAGCAGGTGAAGAGGGATGCAGGATGGGAAACGGTTTGGATGGACAGGAAATGTGCTATGGAGAAGGAACTGCAGGGATCACCCCAAAGGCAAGTAAAGGCCTGCCAGTCAGATGGTGTGTGGAGGTGGCTACTCTGCACAGCAGGATGGGACCATCTGCTTGGGACACTGGCATGGGATTGGCAGCAGGATCTGCTGGCTTAGATGGAGAGCTCCAGGCTGTCCATGGGAAGCTGGGCAATGTGGGGTGCCCCATCCCCTCTGCATGTACCCACATGTGCCATGGGGACAGTTGTTTGGGCTGGGAGTGCAGGACCCTGGTGTCACAGCCTGTTGTGTGTGTACCTGTGTGTTGTGTCCCATCCTCTGAGGGGGTTTGGTGGACGGAGGAGCCCTGGACAAGGCCCCAGAGTGCCACAAGCCTCTGTGCTGGGGCACCAGCCCTGCCCCACCGAGCCAGGCATGGGCACCACCCACAGTGTGTGTCACCCCAATAAACAGTGTGCTCCTGCCCAGGAGGTCGTGAAAAGTTGTGATCCCTCTGGGTGAAGAACCTTTTTCTAATATCCAGTCTTTCCTTGGACACAGCTTCAGCCGTTCCCTTGGGTCCTGTCCCTGGTCACAGAGAGCAGAGACCAGAGCTGCCTCTCGGGAGGAGCTGCAGCCTCCGGTGAGGTCTGACCTCAGCCTCCTCCAGCTGAACAAACTGAGTGACTTCAGCCTCAACTTCTTCTAATCTCTAAGGCTGCATCAAGTTTAACAAATATTTATTATACTTACATGTTAATTGTTGATTATTGTTATAGTCTGTTCATACAATTTATAACTGACACATTAAATCTACAAGTTAACCTAAAGAAGTGTAAGCTTGATTTTTGTTAAATGTCTAACATCTTATATGCACTCCATAGGATGTGTCCATTATGAAGTATTTAACAGTATGGGAGAATAAGGGGAAGTTTAAAAGAATACAGTAAAAACTTTGTGAAGTTCATAACCTTTACTTCACTGTTGAAATATAAGTACTCATACAATCACTTGCATAAAAATTATATCTTAGGAGTGATCTTTACCCTCCTGGGAATGAGAGCTCAGGACACCCAGGGACACATGAGCACTGAGCAGCATCCTGATGCTGGTGGCACAGAGCATAGGGAAGCACAGCCCTGACACCTGGTGCCAGTCCACATCCTGGGCTCCCCTCAGGGACATCCAGCACTGAAACACAAGGAGGAGGGAGAAGAGCAGCGGGGCCCATGGAGTAAGCCCAAAAGAGCATTCTCTCATCTCTCCCTGAGACCCCACTGTGCTCCAGCCCCACCACACACCCCAACACCACAGCTGCTCCTGCTCTGCTCTCACCTCCAGCAAGGATGTCCCAGGAAGGGACAAGCCACTGCAGTCCATATGATGGAAGAAGAAAAAGGACAAGACGGAGCCACCTCTGCCCAAAGTCAAGCACCAGCTCCCGGCACCCCCAGCCCATGGGCTCCCTTGGTGACAGAACTGAGGAAATAAACAAGGGGAAGAGTGCAGAGTCACCTTTCCCAAAGGAAAACAGGTCCAGGGGAGATGGGATCAGCCCCAGCATCACCTGTACACCCAGGTGCTCTGTGCAAAAGTAGCCAGCGCAGGACAGAGCAACCCAGAATCTCACACTGCAGGCGGATGGGGAAGGGGTCACATGTGCCACTGAGCTCTCAGAAAAACCTGGGCAGAGGCAAGGCCATTCCAGCCACATCCTGGCTCCTGCTGGACCCCCTTGGGGTGCTTGGGTGGCCCTGACTCCCTCTGGCAGAAGTAGCCCCACATGTCCAGGTGCTCTTCTCCAGCCACGTGTGGACATTGCCCCCCTCGCCACTGCCCTGGGCACCCACCTGTTGGGGAAGATGAAATAGGAAAGCCTTATCAATATGGTTGCTTGGCAAAAGATTTTGAGAATATGGAAACTGTAAGTGAGATTGAAATGAAAGCAAGCTTTGACATACCAAGTTTTAGTTACTGAACAATTAGAAAACAATAGCATGACCAACCAAAAGTAATCCCCTTTTTGATTTCACAATATCCTCTGCCTGCAGACAGGCCCAAGGGTCAGAGCAGACCCTGCTAGCCTGGCAGAAGGGGCCTGAAAAGTAGATTTAGGGTTTTAAATGTAAACATAGTATGGTAATGTATGGGTTCTTATAGGCCTTATGTAAATGCTATAGGATTTGTAACCTGTATTAGATTGGTTAACGAGAATTAGAATATTCATCACAGAAGAGGATTTATTGCGTTGTAACGGGAAATTCGCTCTCTTCTTCTTCTTCCTCCTCCTCTTCTGCTCTCTCTCTTCTGCTCTCTCCTTTCTTTCGTTTTCGTCCCACTCTTCCTTATCTTATCTCTCTCCCTGGGGCCTGCTCCAAGCTGTGGCTGGCAGCTCCAAGCAGGGCCCCTGCACCCACGACCCTTGCAATAAATTGCGTGTTCCAGGACCTGGCTTCAGAGATCTTGTCTCTGTTTGTCCCGACTGTCCACCATCCCCTGCTCCCACACTCACCACCACCCAAAGGTACAAAATTACAAAAAAAATACCCCTAAAATAAACTTCTGCATCTCCAAGCCATAAACGCAACAATCTAAAATGACAACATAAAGCAAAGCAAAAGCCACCCAAATCCTCATGAATGCACGGTGTAGTCATACATGGCACAGCCACACGCCCCCAGGCTTTCCCAAGCACAGAATGTACCACCAGCAACCAAGATGATGCCACAGCCAAGGCAGGGGCCAGGAACATGCACCAGACATGCCAAGGATGAGTACACAACGTGAACAGTGATAGGGACTCAGAGACACCCAGTGATGAGCCTTTCAGGAAAGGGAGCACCTTATCCCTGAGGGACTGAGGGGCTGGGGGTAGGGACTGTCCTGGGGGAGTCAGTTCTCAGGGTTGGGGGGCAGCAGGGCTGCCCAACACCTCCCTGACAGCACCATGGGTGGGGGGGCTGCCCAACAGCTGTGCCCCAGGAGGGACCCTGCCCATTTCCAGAGCCGGGCCAGGTGTCCCCACCATGTCCTTGCATGGTGCCAGCACACAACAGGCAGATGTGGCCGTTCCCAGGCGGGACTGTGAGTGTGATAAGAGGGGGTGATGGGGCTGAGGAGCCTCTGTGCCCACAGCGTGGGACAGTCCCCACATGTCAGCGGCAGGCGAGGACACTCCAAGGTCCCCAGCACTATAAGAGGGGTGAGCGGCCCCACTGCGGCACCTTTGCTCAACGCAACCATGCTGGGAGCCGTCTGCCTCATCGTGCTGCTGGGCTACGGTGGGTGCAGGGGATGGGGACGGGTCAGGGCAAGGGGGACAGGACCGTGGGGCCCGCCCTGGCCCTGGGCACGGGCACAGGCAGCCTCTGATGTCCCTTTGCCGGGTGTCACACAGCCTACGGATGCGGCCAGCCAGCCGTGCCACCACAGCTGGGCTCCCGCGTGGTGGGCGGTGAAGACGCTGTAGCCCACAGCTGGCCATGGCAGGTGAGGGAGCACAGGGACGGGCATGGGGACAGGGAGGGGGACAGCAATGGGGACATTCCTGCTCTGACCCTGTGTCTCTGCCCTCGCAGATCTCGCTGCAGTACAGCCGCTATGGATCCTGGTACCACACCTGTGGCGGGACCCTCATTGCCCCCCAGTGGGTGCTGACAGCTGCCCACTGCATCAGGTGGGTCTTGGGCTGCTGGGGGGCATCTGTGCTGTGGAGGTAAGGTATCTGTGGGTACTGACACCCCCCTCTCTCTGGCAGCTCTTCCTTGACCTACCGTGTGGTGCTGGGCAAGCAGGACCTGTCAGTGGATGACGAGCCTGGTTCTGTGGCCGTGAGTGTGGAGAAGACAATCGTTCATGAGAAATGGAACTCCTTCCTTGTCCTGTAGGGATGGAATATGTCCGGGTGTGGGTGGGGGGCAACAGAGCTGGGGACCACATCCTCATGGTTCATGTCCCCCTGTAGCAATGACATTGCCCTGATCAAGCTGGCAGAGGAGGTGCAGGAGAGTGACACCATCCGTGCCGCCTGCCTGCCAGCTGCTGACAAGACCCTGCCCAACGAATACCCCTGCTATGTCACCGGCTGGGGACGCATCAGGAGTAAGCAGCGGGTCCCCGGGAGGATCCCCAGGGGTTCCTGGGTAGGGGGTGTGCAGACTGAGAGGTGTGACTGTCGTTGCAGCCAACGGGCCCCTGGCCGATGCCCTGCAGCAGGCTCTGCTGCCCGTGGTGGACTATGAGACCTGCTCCAAGTGGGACTGGTGGGGCAGCCTGGTGCGCAGCACCATGGTGTGCGCCGGCGGTGACGGCGTCGTCTCTGGCTGCAACGTGAGTGTGGGCACTGCTGGGTGGTACCTGCCCCCAGCCCGGAGTAGGATTGACACTGGGGCTGGAGCAGTGCAGGGCAACAGGTTCCATGGGAAGCACAGGAGGGGAGGGGATGGAGCTGAGATGGATGTTGGAATAAATCGGCCGAGACTCCATTTTCCTCATGCAGAAAGCCAATTCTTTATTCACAAAGCTCATATTTATACGAAATATCAGAAGGCACTGTGTTAAACCTAATTGGTCAGCAATACAGTGAAACTCAGTTCATTGGTCGGTAAGGGCTATTGTATAAGTCTATCAAATTTTCTCTCTCTAGACATGTTTACATTTTTCCTTTGTGGGTTCTCATGGGACAAATCTTATTGCTTACACAAGGTGCATTTGTTTTTCACCCTCAGAACTGATTGTTGTGTTAAATGAACTTCTCATTCACAGAGTAGCTTCACATGGGAACTTGCAAATCGCTTGTTAGCTGCACTTAAAATGACAGGCCAGCTTTGGCTATTTTAGCGGAGTGAGGCCTGATTTCATAATGCCTTTCTTTTAAAATTCTTCTACCTGTCTGCGACCGTGGTGGGTGCTGTGTGGGATGTGGAGGGTGCCCAGGACTGATGGCCCACACTGTCTCTCCACACAGGGCGATTCTGGGGGCCCCCTGCACTGCCAGCGTGATGATGGGGTGTGGGAGGTGGAGGGCATCGTCAGCTTCGGCTCCGGCCTGAAATGCAACATGAAGAAGAAGCCGACAGTCTTCACCCGCGTGTCCGCCTACATCGACTGGATCAACGAGGTGGGTGCCCCTTCCTCTGCCCCCATACAGGGGGCTGGCCACACTGCCCCTGCCCTGCAGGTGTCACCATGAGCCTCCCTGTCCTGTCTTTGGCAGAAAATCAGCACGAACTGAGGACACACCATGGAGCACAAGTACTGAGTGTGATAAAGGCAATAGTGCTAAGCTGGTCTCGTGTGGTTCTTTCGAGGGGACACGGTGGAGCAGAACCAGAGGTCTGTATCTTGTGGTCCTGGGCTTCTGCCTGTGTGCTAGGGGAAGCTCCCACATTGTGCAGTGAGGCTGGGCAGGGTGCTGGGGAGCCTAAGGTGGGCAGAGATCCCACAAGGTACTCCCAGCTAGGAGTAGAGCCATGGCCATTACCAAGCCAAAGGGTTCAAGGCTGGACTGGTGGTTTGATGGGAGAGTGGCTGGAATCTGGCCTGGTGGTCCTGGGGGGCTCTAGGGAACTTGGGGAGGGGCTATACCGCCCCTAGCTGGCCCAAAGAGGTTTTAGATGTCTTAGCTGGCCCTGGGATGTTTCAGGGGATCTTGCTGGTAACTGGGCTACTTGATGGCAGCAGATTTATAATGGGGGTGTTGAGGTAACTGAGTTGGTCCTGGGGGTCATCCTGCAGCCCCACCACATTCCCTCCACCACCTGTGCTGCCAGAGTGCTCCCAGTCTGTTCTCACCTCTGCCAAGGATGCCCTGGGGAAGGAGCAGCCACTGCAGTCCATGTCATGGAGAGGGACAAGGCTGAGCCATCTCTACCCAAAGTCACTCCCACCCCAGCCAGGGTGCCCATGGGACACCCCAGTCCCAATGCTTCCTTAGTGAGGGAAGCGGGAAAATAAACAGGGGGAAGAGTGCAGGGTCACCTTTCCCAAAAGAGAACAGGTCCAGGGGAGATGGGATCAGCCCTGGATGCACACCCAGATGCTCTGTACAAAACTGGTCAACACGGGACAGGGCAGCCCAGAGCCCCACTCCCCTGGGGGCTGGAGAAGGGGAAGAGAGGAGACAATTATGAGCTCTCACAAACACCAGAGCACAGGCAAGGCCATCACAGCCACACCCCAGCTCCAGCTGGACCCTCCTTGGGGTGCTCAGGGTAGCCCTGGCTCCCTCCTGCAGCACCCTCAAACATCTGCAATGCTCCCAAAGGAGCATGGAATACTCAGTGACTGCAAAAGCAGATTGTATATTCCCAGGTTCCCTGGGAATCTCCAAGCACCCCTCAGCACAGGCCTACCCTAAGGCCTCTGCACCTCCCAAGGGTGGCCCCAAGGATGCCTTCCCCCCTCAAAATCCAACACAGATGCAGGATTTCTGACCCAAGGCCATCATCACAGCAGCCCCTTAAGTACTTTACCTCAGCACTGGTATTTCAATGAATCCTCATCAGTTTCCTGCTGTAACTCCTGCCTGACTCCTCAAAACGAGCAGGATGCTCCATAGGCTGCCACAGCCACATTGTAAATGACCAGACAGAGCAGCACAGACATGAGTGAGAGTTCCTATTCTTCCCACTTCAGAGGAGCCTTCAGGAGGTGCTGAAAAGGCACTGAGGAAATAGAACAGACAAGCTAAAGATTTGCCCTTTGACTGCATTTATTAGAAACATTGACTGCAAAACTCATTCTATTTTACTTCAACATCAGACCCTGGTCCCCTCAGTTACCCAGGCAGCACAGGACACACATATCATGATCAGCAAAGAAAAACATTCTGAGGCCAAGCGTGGCCATGCCAGGATGAGCCAGCAGTGCTCTCCTCTGGCTCTGTTCTCCAGCAAAGGGACTTCCTGCTCCATCCACAACATTTCCCCTCGGCACAGCACAATCTCCATCTCATCTCCACTCCATGGCAAAGCCAGCACTCACAGATCACATTTCTCCAGACAAACATCTGGACACACAGACAAAATCCACAGGGAGCGCTGACACCAAGTCGTGGTGGGCACAGATTTCATTCAGCCACAGGAAGAATCTCCAGTGCTTGGCAGGGGGCACAGAGCCCACGTGTCAGTCACACGTGAAGAAGAATTTTTTACGGAGGAAATTGAAACATCCCGGGATCTGCTTGTACCTCCCCTTGGCAGAGACTGCGTGTGCCACCTGGAAACAGAAGACAGGCTGAGGAACAGGATGCTCTCCCCATCCCTTGAAATCAATGACTGCCATGCTGGACTTTTCTCCTACCCATGGAGAACAGAAAAAGTATCTGGGGCACCTACACTTGTACGCAGCTTTGGCAAAATTAAGTCAACAAGGCACACAAAGGAAGATGTTGGTCAGCCAGACTAGTTTGATATCCCTGTGCATTGTGCTTCTCCACCCCCAAGACAAGCTTACAGGAGCACCCAAATCTCATCAGCTTGGCAATAGGACAAGCCATGGCATTTTTTAGCAATTTCTTCAGAAAGATTAAAGCCTGTATTGCCAGGATTACTCCTCACTGAAGAAACCGCCAGTGATTTTTGGCAGATCGAGGCCAGACACTTTCTTTATAATTAAACCTCTCTGCACTACCTCCAATGAGCCCATCCCTAAACTCAACACTCAACATCCTCACTCCTTTTTTGAGTGTAGGCCCCCACTGATCACACTCCTGACTATTTCCTTCATCCACAAAAAGCAGAACCAAAAAGACATTTACCCTCACTAACATGCTGAGCAGGTCTTCCGAATGGGCGTACTGCTCCAGCACACTGTCCAGCGTTTCCACATACCACGAGCCACTTGACTTCTCCCTCCAGGAGACAAAACCTTCAGAGAAAGAAGGAGAATGTTATGCCACAACCCATCTGCTGTTCTCATCCCAACAAGTTCCTGCCGTTCCAACAGAGCCGGGTTGTCCTGAATTGCCCCCATCTTTGGCCATGAAGCTCCGACTGTTTTGCTAATTCCCCCATGCTCAGAAAAGGATTTGCACAGGCTGTTTCACCTGGAAAAGTTGAGTAGGAAACCAAGATGTCGCTAGGTGTGGGCAAACTGGCAATGGCATCGGGCTCATCCACATTCTCCGATGGAACCTGAAACGGGGTCGCGTCCGATTCCAAAGAACCCCCAGGAGCTTCCTCTTCAGGTGAATCACAGTCCACTACAAAGCCTTGATCTCTTTGTTCTGAAAAAACCAGCAACAAGACAGCTCCTGACATTCATCCCACCCAAGAGATTCACGGTGGTACAACCAACATTAAGAAAAGATGGGGAAAGAAAAGGACAAAGGCCCTAGAACAAATTAAGGCTTTTTGGCGGTTCGGCTGCACTGATTGAGTCAAAGTCATTGGTAGTTTATACAAAATTCCTCACTGTATGTGAAGAGCTGGAGCAGCCTCTCAGCACATGGTAAGAGAAGAGGCAGCTGGTGTGAGAAGACAGCTGGAGAGAGGGGCACTCAATGAACAGAAAGGGAGCCAAAGCCACAGCCTGACCACATCTCCGCAGCCCAACGCTACCGGAGCCAACACAAAGATTCACCTCCACCACAGGCCTGGATGAAGAACAGTTTGGGTTTTCCTCTCAAACTCGGGCAATTGGACCCATTGAAATAGTTCACAATCTTTTCTATGGGAATGGGTTTTCCATCCGTTCCGTAAACGCCTCCAGGGAACTGAATATGGCTCGTCTGCAAGAGGAAAATGCAGGAGCTAGTGACACGGAAGGCAGGGCCAGTTCAGAGGGAGCCCATTTCCCGTCAGGTGCTTCACGGCATAAAGGTACCAGAACAAATCCTGCTGTTTGTGGGAATCCCTGTGGCCAAGTCAGGGTGAGGGGACATCCAGAAGACATTTGAAATGCACTAAAACCCATCCATCCAACTCCTGTTATCCAACTCATATCCCACATCCTCCAGCAAAGGAGTTCTTCATCCTCTGGTACAACGGGCACATACCATACACCATTTTCCTAAGAATGCCTCTCCTCATCTTCAAGAACTGACTTGGAATAAACCTGCTTTATTGCTAATAGCATCTCCCTGTCAGAGCTGGAGAACGGGGAGGACTGAATCACCACAGTGTGAGGCTGAGTGGGACCTCCCTTCAGTTCCAAATTATTAGCCCCGACTTCCAAAATAGAAAACACTTGTCACTGGCACCACTGGACCAGACCACACCAGAGATGCTCCTGTTTTCTTTAACCCAGAATAAGGGTGTCATTCTTTGAAAGGTATTGTGATGGCAGAACAAGGTTTTGACAGACCACTCACCCTGTGTGAGACCACAGGACAGGGAATTAACCCTTTCCCATGCCTAAGGAACAAAGGGAGAGATAAGACAAACCCACCTGACAGCCATGGGAAAGGATGACCACAATGCAGCAGTCCAAAGCACTGTGGTCCTGCCGTGACAGTTTCAGCAGCTCCAACACCATTTCCTGTGTGGAAAACGTCACAATTAGAGTCTTTCGAACCATGTCTCAGCCACAGGTTACTGCCAGGCCCTGTTCTAGTTGCACTGACATGGATCGAGTCAATCCCTGCCACAGGATAACATGAGCCCTAAGTACAGCTGGCAAAAGCCATTGGTAGAGAGTGAGTATTTCTGCATCTCTGCCCTTATTTAACACTGGCTGCTTCGATCACACAGGTTTCACACCTCTCTACATTCTTTACAACACAGCACCACAAACCAAAGCACATTTCTACATGATTTATCTGATGAAATCCACTGCTTCTGACTGGCAGCTGGTAGGTGAGCAGAGAACCAACTTTTACTTTGAGATGATCAAGTTCTCCCTGACACTTCCAGTAACAGCCAAGGATGGCACAGACAGACATGACACAGCTGTTCGAACTATCCCAAAGACACAGCCTCACCAAATCCTTACAAATCACAATCAGGATTCAACATTCATGCAGAGGGATGAAAATGTGCAAGGTCCTCTCTCCTTCTGCAATTGCAGTGCAACAATAAAGTAAGAGGATGCAAGTGGTTCATTGTTTCTTTGTGGGAGGTTTTTGGTGTGCTGCCAACACAAGACACATCCCCTAAAGCATTCCCATCGCTTCCCGGGGCTCACCTCTCATCCCTGGTGCCAGCAGGGCACAACCAGCCTCACCTGAGCTTTCAGATCCCGCCGGGCCAGGACGCTGAAACGCAAGGCCTTGAAGCGCCTCTGCAGCTTCTCACAGTCAATGTCAGAGCCTTCCCGGGTGGACAGACCCGAGTCTCTGGAGAAATTGACGTTATTGAGGATCAGGCAGTGTCCGCAGGGATCCGCTTTCATCTCATAATCCTGGCAGAGACACATCACAATTGAACTCCCTCTTATTCCAAGTGCTTGTTGGCTAATCCAGCAGGATAGAATGCTAATGAGGAATGGGAGTCCTTAAAGTGGCTCATTTCACATTTTTAATTTCTCTAGTCCTAGGGATGGGTACAAGCACCCTTTCTACACACACATCTTCTCATCAGCAGCCAGGAACAAGAAACAACCCACTAAATTGCGGAAAGCCTGTGTGGAAAACCAGCTGCTGCTTTATCTGTAGCGTGTCCAACAACAAGTTGAAATTTCTGTGAAATTCTTTTAGGCATCATCACCAAACCTCACCAAAAGGAGCCAAGAATTTGTGTTATCACTGTGGTAATCTTAAGGAGGATTAATGGCTAATGACTGACCCACTCTGAGACCATCAGCCCTGTTACAGCCTTGGAGCAATTGCTCGGGCAAGACAAAGTGAGAACCAGCTCCTCCAGAAATATTTTCTGGAGTCACCCATGAGGCACGGAGCCTTTGCCTAGTAGGGAACATTTTCAGCCTTCTCAAATACTAACCTGGTCTTGGCTCCTCTTACCAACAGCTGAACCTACAACACAAAACAGACACAGGATTCAGTTCACCACACTCCACAACAAGACCACACTCCTAGAGTTCATCTCTTTCCCAACACATGAATTTCCCCTTCCCACCACACTGGAAATGAGCCTTTGGCATGCTGTAGCTCTAGGAGAGGAATGTGGCTTACCCCGGGGCGGCACAGGAGGCACTCGAGGTCTTTCACTCTCGGCTTGGACTGGGATAGACAAACGTTCATGAGGGGTCACATCTGTAATGACAAAAATACAGACAATGAGTCCGAGCTCAAAAGGTTCCACTGCTGAAAAGCAGGACGTACAGGCTGCTCCGAGAAGCTGCAGAGGCCCCATCCCTGGCAGTGCTCAAGACCAAGTGGGACAGGGCTTGGAGCAACCTGGGATAGTGGAAGATGTCCCAGACCATGGCAGGGGATGGAAGGAGGTGAGCTTTAAGGTCCCTTCCAACCCAAACCATTCTGAGATTCCATGATTCTCCCAACAGTCACCTCTACCAGGATAACAAAAATCATGGCTTCCTGGACTCTCGCCCACAGTGAGAGGGATCTCAGCTGCCACCCCCCATGCTGCTGTTTGCCAAAAACACACCACACCCTCAGCACTGACTTTTACGCTGTTTTTCTTCCCGCAGCTCCAGCTCCACGGGCCGCAGGTCCGGTAGCTGCACTGGCACCGGCCGGGATTCGCACTCCTGGATCAGCATCTCGGCAAGGTCGCCCTGCCCGGTGTCCCGCAGGATGGAGAGGAAGGCTGGGAAAGCCTGCTTCCCTCGGGTCTCCAGGTCAATGATCAGCTGCCGAGCTTGCTCTCCTCGGCTGCCAGCGCTCTGCAGAGGAGAAAAACCCAGAACAGGCAGTGCCTGGGCAGCCCTTCCAACCTCTCTGAGCAGGGGAATGTGGGATCCGCACCCAGGACATGGACATGGGGTAAACAACAACAAAACCGAGTGGAAATAGTCAGAGACCCCCACCAGACCCCCAGCCTTGACCTCTCTCCAACAACAGTGGTCACCACTGGGATGGTGAGGGGTCTAGAGGGGAAGGGGGAGAGGGAACACCCCAAGTCTGGCCCCTGGGGACAAACAAGCACTGAGCTGTCACCAGTGTGTATGATGGGGTAAAAACACTCTCAGGCCTGTAACCAAGGAGGGAAACAAAAACACCTTAAGGGTGTAATCAGATTGGGATGGGGACACAAAGAGAAACCCCTACACCTGGCACTGGCTGGAGCTGGGGGCAAGAAGGGAGAAGGGAGGGTGCATCTTATGTGCACAAGGGCCAACCCCAGGCCTTGTCATCAGAGTGAGGGGACACAGCACCATCACTTTGGGTCTGTCACCCAGACTAAAGGGACATGGAGTTCCCCTATGAGCATGTCACCAGAATGAGGGGACCTGGAGTCTTCCTTGGACTTGAGAGGACACAGGACAATCCCTCCCACGTCTGTCACTAGAGTGAGGGGACTTGGGGGCCATCCCCCTAACCTGTAACCGGGCTCAAAGGACATGAGTTCCCTCTTTGGGCCCAAGAAGACATGGAGCCACCCCTCTCAGGACTGTCACCAAGGTGAGGACACACGGGGGCCACCCTTTAGTAATGTCACCAGGGCTCAGGGTATGCAGGAGCTACCCCACCATGCCCGTCCCCGGCTCTCAGGAAACACGGACCCCCCCGAGCCACCCCCGAGGCTCAGTGTCCCGCTCCCTGGCCCACCTGCAGCTCCTCCAGCATCGGCCGGGTGAAGAGCCCGCGCTGCTCCAGCAGCTCCCAGAGCGGCTCCACCCGCAGCGCCGCCACCAGCCGGGCCCGCCCGCGCCGCAGCGCCCGCCGCTGCTGCTCCTCCATGGGCCCGGAGCCCTGGGCTGCCGGAGCCGCCCCTCCGCCGGGGACCGCCGCTCAATGCCCGGAGCCGCCGCCGGTCCCTTACGGAACAGCCGCTCAATGCCCGGAGCCGCCGTTCAGTGCCCGGACCCACCGCCGGTCCCTTCCCGGACCCGCTGCTCTGCCCCGCACCTGCCTCTCTGCCTCGGGCCCGTCCCGGAGCCGCCGCTCAAACCCCGGCGCCGCCCCGGAACCGCCGCTCGGTGCCCGGAAGCGCCCCCGCCTCGGAGTCCCAGAATCACACAGGGAGTCAGGCTGGAAGAGCCCTGTTGTGGTCTAGAAGGGTCACGCCTGAGCAAATGAAACAGGATTCCGTCCTTTTGTGTTTTGGTGTTTTGTTGGGTTGTTTTTTGTTTTTTTTTTTTTTTTAAATATCTCCAAGGATGAACACTCCACACCCTCCCTAGGCACTGTGTCACCCGCACAGCAAAGAAGTTTTTCCTCATGTTCAGATAGAACTTTCTGTGCATCGGTTCCTGTCCGTTGCTCTTGTGTCATTGCTGGCCCCCTCGGAGCAGAGGCTGGGCCCTCCCTGCAGACAGGGACAGACAGGGACAGGGATGAGGGCCCCTCTCAGCTGTGTCTCCTCTCGAGGCTGAACAGCCCCTGCTCCCTCAGCCTTTCCTCAGCAAGGGGGATGCTCCAGGCACTTCCTCGCCTTCTCTGGCACGGAGCCCAGGGTTGGACACAGCACTCCAGGTGTGCTTCCCAGGGCTGGGCAGAGGGGCAGGGGCACTCCCTGACCTGCTGCCAATGCTCCTCCCAGTGCTCCCCAGGGCCTCTTGGCCCCCAGGACACTCTGCTGGCTCTGGGACAGCTCACTGACCATGGCAGCCCCAGGTCCTTCCTGCAGAGATGCTCCAGCAGGTCACCCCTGCCTGTGCTGGTACTTGGGGTTGTTCCTCCCCAGGGGCAGGACCTCCATCTGCACTTGTTGAGCAACATTAAGTTTCTCTCTGTTGAATTCTCCAGCCTCTCAAAGTCCTGCTGAATGGCAGCACAGCCTTCAGGTGGATCAGCCACTTCCCCCGTTCCGTATCCTCACCAAACCCACTGAGGGTACATTCCATCGCTCTGTCCAGATTGTTGATAAACAAGTTGATTAAAACTGGACCCAGTATTGATCTTTGGGGAAGCCACTGACTGCAGACCTCCAAGTGGATCATGCCCTCTGAGCTCTGCCACCCAGACAGCCCTTGGTCCACCTCGCCACTCATTTATCCAACCCACATTCCCTAAGCTAACTGTTGTGGGTTAGGCTGAACTGGAAATTAGGCGCCAACTCAACTCCTCCCTTCTCTTTGCCTCCCATCCCGAGGAATGGGAAGGAGAATTAAAGTAAAACTTGCATGTTGAGAAAATAACAGTTTAATAATTGAAAATAAAGTAAAATACTGTAGTAATAGTAAATTATAATAACAACAACAACAATAATAATAACAATAATAAAGGGGAAAACATGATGCACAATGCAGTTGCTCACCACCCACTGGCTGATGTCAGACCCCCTTCCTGAACCCAGATCAGCTCCTTCCCAGCCACTCCCCCCAGTTTATACACTGGGCATTCTGTGGTGTGGANATAAAGGGGAAAACATGATGCACAATGCAGTTGCTCACCACCCACTGGCTGATGTCAGACCCCCTTCCTGAACCCAGATCAGCTCCTTCCCAGCCACTCCCCCCAGTTTATATACTGGGCATTCTGTGGTGTGGAACATCCCTTTGGCCAGTTCAGGTCACCTGTCCCATCTGCGCTCCCTCCCAGTTTGCTTTGTGAACCTCCTCACTGCCAGAGCACAACATAAGAAAGAAGTCTTTGACTTTGGATAAACACGACCTAGCAAAAAAACAAAAAAGAATCACAGAACATGCTGAGCTGGAAAGGACCCACCTGGATCATTGAGTCCAAGTCCTGGTCCTGCACAGGACACCCCAAGAGTCACATAATGTCCCCAGAAGTGTTGTCCAAATGCTCCTTGGCCTCTGACAGGCTCAGTGCCGTGCCCATTCCCTGGGGAGCCTGTTCAGTGCTCAACCCCCCTCTGCAGGAAGAACCTTTTCCTAATATCCGCCCTAAGCCTCCCCTGACACAGCTCCCGCCATTCCCTCGGTCCTGTCACTGTCACTAGAGCGGAGATCAGTGTCTGTCTCTCCTCTTCCCCTCAGATGAAGCTGTAACTGAGATGAGTCTCTCCTCAGTCTCCTCCAGCTGAACAAACCAAGTGCCCTCAGCCGCTCCTCTCCTCAAGGCCCTTCACCAACTTCACTGCCCTCCTCTAGACGCTTTCCAACACCATAAAATCTTTCTTATATTGCGGTGCCCACACCTGCCCTCAATATCCAGGTGAGGCCGCCCCAGCGCAGAGCAGAGCGGGACAATCCCCCGCTCCTGGCTGCCGCCATCCCCATTCCGAACCCAACCCACGGCACTGCCACAGCTTCTGAGCCGCCACGACCTCTCCGCAGGGCCTCACCTCGGCGCACGCCGCCGCGGCACGCCGCTTTCCCGGAAGAGCTCGGTCTCCATGGGGACGGCGGGCGGGCGCGCCGGAAGCGGCGGCGCTCGGTGCGGGAGGGCGGCACGTCCGCTCCCTCCGCCCGCGGCCCGCCGGACCATGGAGCCGGGCCGGGCCGGGTGGCTCCTGCTCCTCCTGCTGCTGCCGGCGCTGGGGGCGGCCGCGCCGGGCGAATTCGACCCGTACCGCGTGCTGGGGGTCGGCCGGAGCTCCAGCCAGGCCGACATCAAGAAGGCCTACAAGCGGCTCGCCCGGGAATGGTACGTGCTGCCCTTGCACCCCCTCCGCCGGGCCCCGGGAGCGGATCCCGGCGTCGGTTCGGTGACAGCGCCAGGCCCCGCGGCCCGTGGTGGCATGAGCCGCCTCGCCCGGCCGTGCGCCCCGGTGTCCTCGCAGGCCGGCAGTCAGCCTGACACACGTAGATACTCCGTGCCAGCGATACGTGCTGTGAAACCCTCTGGCGTCTGGCTGCGGGGGGAGAAGTTCGCTCAGGGTCTGCTTTCGAGGGGCAAAAGTTCTCCCAGAATCAGGCTACAGGGGGGAAAGTTCTCCCAGAGTGTGGCTAGGGTGGGAAAACTCTCCTGGAGTCTGGCTACGGGGCGGGGGGAAAGTTCTCCTGGAATCTGGCTACGGAGGCAAGAGTTCTCCCGGAGTGTGGCTGTGCGGGTAAAATTCTTGGAGAGTCTGGCTACAGGAAAAAAGTTCTTCCAGACTCTGGTTACAAAGGGAAAAAGTTCTCCCATAATCAAGCTGCAGAGAGAAAAGTTCTCCCAGAGTCTTGCTGTGGGGGGAAAAGTTCTCCTGGACTCTGGCTACAAGGGGAAAAAGTTATCCCAGAGTCAAGTGATGGGGGAAGAAGTTCTCTTGGAGTCTGGCCGTGGGGAGAAAAATTTCTCCTTTGGAACTTCTAATCCACAAGGGTTGAAGTCTCAGCTTGATACCTCGATGTCCAAGGGCTGCTCAGTCCCTGTGCTATGGAAGGGAAACGTGTTGGATGCGCAAACGTCACGCCCCTCATGCAGGTGGTGTGTGGTGAGGGCCAGGCTTACGGCACAGAAATAAAATTAATAAAGTAGGCTTACCTGCAGCTTTTAGAGCCCATGTTGTTCTGTGTGAGACATCCCCGAGGCCGTGGCAGGAGATGATTCAAGGAAGAACCCGGTGGTTATGTAGGGCAGCAGCCAAGGGAGGCATTGCTAGGAAGGAGACATGCTCCATGTCCTGGGCTCAGGCTGCTGGGGATGGAGCAGACAGAGGGACAGGTCCACAGGTACATGGCACACATCCCAGTGCTGCATTTTGGGATGGGGTTTGGGCAGGGACAGCACGTGCTGGGTATAAATCTGATCTCAGCCTCGGGGATGTCACTGCACGCCCTCGCTGCCCATGTCTTCCTCAGCTCCAGAGGCCAACAGCTCCCCCACTGATCCCTCTTCCTCTGATTCTGCCCCACAGGCACCCTGACAAAAACAAGGACCCAGGAGCAGAGGACAAATTCATCCAGATTAGCAAGGCCTATGAGGTAACACATGCGTCCTGTAAACTCCTGCTGTCATTAACATTAAGTGACCTTAGTTTTCCATACATGGATTTGTGTTTTTCCAGTGTATTTCTATGTGGGAAAGTTGCTCGACTTTGTGGAGGTGACATTACCCACCCAAAAAATTTGCTCAGCTTTCTTGGCAGAGCCACTGGGGTCATGGTTTCTGCTGTAAATACTTTGCTACAGGTCTGCCCTGCTCTGCCTAAAAAGCCTCAAAGAAGGAAGGAGTGGGTATTCCCCAAGCCCTGCCTGGCTGAGCAGCATCATGACTGTGTCACACATACATAAAAGCATTTTGGGGGTGATGTAAGCAATGTTCATCTTCACAGGGATTTAGTCACCTCCAATTATTCTTACCAGTAGTTATTTGCACGTTCTGGAAATTGGTCGCTCCAGTTTGTGGCAGCCAACCCCATGGAAATCAAAATAAATCCTTCTTCCCCTGCTAAAAAATGCAGTTTCTCTGCAGGGCTTCTGGCTGCTCAGTGGAACTTTTGGCACTTTCTGAACCCTCCAGATTCAAAGAGACACCAGCAAAAGCCTCTCCAGAAAAGTGTTTGTGCTCAGAACACAGGATGTTCAGACCCAAGGAGCTGTTGGTGACAGAAGTGGGTACAGCAGTCTGGATTTAGGGGCTCCTTTTCTTTGGGCTTTGAGGGTTTTTTATCCTTATTTACCACAGTGAGCCGAGAAGGATGTGATACTTCCTTTTTCCAATATATTTGTCCGTCTGATGTGCAGCAAACATTCCTTACATTATTTACTGAGGGATTACAGCCAGGGCAGTTCCCCCTCATGGTTTCAGGCAATCATTTTTCCATCATTTGCTTTCCAGATTCTCTCCAACGAGGAAAAGAGAGCAAACTTTGATCGCTACGGAGATGCTGGGGAAAGCCAGGGCTTCTCTCAGCAGCAGCATCGCCAGTTCCACCGCTTCCATGATGGCTTCTATTTTGACGAGTCCTTCTTCCATTTCCCATTCAATTCCGAGAGGCGCGACACCTCCGACGAGAAGTATTTGCTCCACTTTTCCCACTACATCAATGAAATCGTGCCAGATAGTTTCAAGAAACCTTACCTCATTAAAATCACCTCAGACTGGTGCTTCAGCTGCATCCACATCGAGCCCGTGTGGAAGGAAGTTGCTCAGGAATTGGAGGCTCTGGGTAAGGATGAGGTTGTTGGGGTTGGGTGTGTGTCCCTCGCCCGGTAAGGCTTCAGTGGTTTGCCTTCAGGTTTGTGTGACCCAGTTTAGACCTTGTGTATTTCCTCAGGGTTTTATCCTAATGCTCTCCCAAACATTCCTAACTCCAAAGCAGGGTGCTGGGCAATGGAGCAGGTCATCAGTTTTCCACTGGGCATTTGGGTTGCTGGGGATCTCGGATCTGCTGGTGAACCCGGCGCTCTCCTTTTCCAGGAGCAGGAATCGGCGTCGTTCACGCGGGGTATGAGCGGCGCCTCGCCCATCATCTGGGTGCCCACAGCACTCCGACCCTGCTGGGGCTCATTAATGGGAAAATAACCTTCTTCCACAACGCTGTCGTTCGGGAAAACCTGCGGCAATTTGTGGAGAACCTTCTGCCAGGGAATCTTGTTGAAAAGGTAGGTTCTAGCTGGGGTGTCAGATGCTGCTACTCCTCTCTGCCTGGAGATCCCTCTCTCCTTGGCTGTTTTGGTGGCTAATCTGTTTAATTCAGGCTCCAAGCTGATCTGTGTCACAAAGCTCCAAACCCTGGAGCTGTCAGAAGCGTTCCCACCCTGCAGGTCTGTAACATTTGTTCATGAAAAGAGACAATCCTGCTACTACATGGTCACACCAGTGATTCTAGTGGCAGCTGACCCTAGCTGTGACACCCCACAGCTGCCAGGGCTCTACCTAAGCTATCCCTAGGACAGGAACCTGCTGGATTTCACTTCTCTCCTGCTTTCTTGGTGTTTCATCCAGCAAATCAGGGACCACTCGCTACCTCATAGGTCACATCTGCTAAAACTCACTGACACAGAGTCCCGTTTGTTTTGTCCAGTTTTCCTTCAGACCTTTGAAACGAGCTGGGAGCATGAGCCCTTTCAAAGTCATAAGTAAAATCTCCTAACGGATAAAATATTCCTGTATTTCAGCCTTCTGGTGATTTTTGACAGTCCTAAACTGCTCACCGCCCCTGTGATGTGGCTGGGTCAGCCCCCACAGCACTCTCACCTGGCTGGCCTCTGCTTGTGGCCTTGTTTACCTCACCTCATTTTCCCTTGGGATCTTTACCAGAGGTCACCTTCCCCAGTGGACTCTTGACTTGTCTTCTGGGTATTGGAGTTATTGGACTTCTTGCCCCAAAAATAAGGATAATTTCCCCTTCCACAGTACCTGCAGCCATTTTTGTCCTTTCTGAGACATGTCACACCTGAAACAGAGCAGGTTTAATAGAGCTCTCAGGTGTCTTTTAACCCTTGGCTTCCCATTTTTATGTACATATAAAGAATATGGTCCCAACAAACAGGAGAATAACAGTGATGTTGGCATTGACTTGGAACGGCATCAACAGAGGCTGCATTAACTAAGATGGCTGAGGGAGGTCAAGAGTGATGGTTGTAATTCACTCATTAATCAGGAATATATGTTGGAAAGACCAACCCACAGTCTGCTTCCTGCAACACCTGGAAAGCCTTTTCAGGCTCAGCCCTCATTCAGACACCTCATTGCAGAGCGTTGCCAGTGTCTGACAGCTCAGAGGTTAAATTAACATTCTGCTTCTGTCTAAAGATTACAGATAAAAACTACATCCGCTTTCTGTCCGACTGGAGGAAAGACAACAAGCCCCATGTGCTGCTGTTCGATCACATGCCAGTTGTGCCCTTGTTATACAAGGTAACATCATTTCTCTCACTGCACTGTTGACTTGCTTATAAATCCAGATGTTTGAAATTAAAACATGACACTGCCATGAGCAGAGGTGGACTGATGCCTCCAAACACCACTGACTGGTTCAAGGAGAGCAAGGTGATTTGTGCAGGTTGTAAATGATGTGGCCAGGTCATCAGCTTTGTAAGGAGTCTGTTTCTTTGTCCTGACACAGTTACCCTTCATGGGTGTGAAGGTGCACGTGTGTTTCAGAGGTAGCAGAGACACAGGTGCACAACCTTTGTTGGGAGTGAGAGATGTTTGTGGCCTATCTAATTTGGGTTGCTGAAAATCCCATTTCCTAAGAAGCCCCTGCCACCCTACAACATGTCAGGCTGTAAATAAAGCTGTGGATCCATGGAGGCTCCCAGCACAATGACTAAGAGGATGCAAAATTTGGTTCAGTGAGGGAGAGGAAGGGCTTGTACCTCTCACAGCACATCTGATGGCATTCAAACATCTTGGAGCAAAGTCACCACAGGCACTTGGGGGAGAAAATGCTTACTCTGTAACATAAACACACGCTGGGGATTTCCTCCCACCTAGCTGACGGCCTTTGCCTACCGAGATTACCTGTCCTTTGGGTATGTGTACGTGGGGCTCCGAGGCACCGAGGAGTTGTCCAGCCAGTACAACATCAACGTCTACACTCCCACCATGATGATCTTCAAGGAGCACATCGACCGCCCTGCTGACGTTGTGCAGGTATCACTCAGAGCCCTCTCCAAGAGCTCAGGGAAAACAGGCACGAAGCTCTTCTGACTGAGCTGGCAGTGAGGGGGTGGTCAGTGGTGCAGTTTGGAGGAAGAGTGTTTGTTCTCAGCTTAAACTCAGGCTTTGGAGAAGGAGAGAGAGTGTTAGGACAAGGGAAGCTTGGGGCACTCCAGCCTGTTGGGGAGGGGGGGATACATGTAATTTCCCAGTCTTGGGGCCTCAAAACATCTTGAGTGACTGCAGGGATGACCACAAGGGCTGTCAGCCTTCTCCAGGAACATTCAACAGCTTTCCCCTCCTCTTCATGCTTATTTCCAACTTCTGCTTTCTTGGTCCTTTCCAGGCACGAGAAATGAAGAAGCAGCTCATTGATGACTTCCTTTCCCAAAATAAGTTCCTCATGGTGGCCAGACTCACCAGCCAGAGGCTGTTCCAGGAGCTGTGTCCTGTGAAGAAGTCTCACCGTCAGCGGAAGTAAGTGAGGTGTCTCTGTTTTGTGTCCCAAGGCTCTGGGGCTGCTCCTAGAGTCACTTTTCGTTTGATACTGCAGGAAAAAAGCAATGACTGCACTGGATCATGCTCAGTAGCCACACTGTCAGAGAGGTTTGGGGCTCATTGGGATTGTTCTGGCAAGAGGAAAGGGGTTGGTCATTCCCTCTCACCTCCAGATTGGCTCTTAATCCCACATCTCGTTGTGTCACCCAGGCACTGCGTGGTCTTGCTCACTGAGGAAGGAGAGAAGTTTGCCGAGGCTTATGAGGCCTTTTTGACTTTTGCTGTGGCCAACACAAAAGACACACTGAGGTTTGTGCACATCTACAGTGATCGGCAGCCGGAATTTGCAGACGCCTTGCTGATGGATGAGGAGAAGTATCATGGAAGATCAGCTGTGAGGGTTTCCTTTTATTTTTTAAACCCTACTTCTCTTAGCCTGTCATTTAATTGATGCTGTACTTTGATCTGACACCTGATTCTGGGCAGTGGTTTGAAATGAATCATCTGTCTAGAAGAAAACAAAAGCCCCTTCCTCTCTGACATCTGCTATGCTCTTGGCTCATCCAGGTGGTCATTTTGGAGAGACGCAATAATGCAGGGAAGATCGCCTATAAAGCCTTGGAGGAGGCCTGGCAAGGCAGCAAAGAGGACAACTTCATCCTCCTGGATCTCCTGGACCAGCTGAGGACAGACCCTGGCCTTCTGTCATCAGAGACTGTTGTGGCAGACCTGAATGACGAGCTCGCTCCTGTAAGTGCACAGCCTTTCTAGATGCCTGACATCCATGTTACCTTTGTGGACAGTCCCATTATGGTTGTTCAGAGGCATTATTTATATTTTAAAATAACAAGGCAAAACTCTTAGAAGGTTTCTTGCTTACAGAAGGAAGCTCATGGCATGCTCTGAACCTGTTGGGGCTCTTCATAGCAGTTTTGTTATTTCTTTTTTTGCTTTTCATTCTTTTCTAACAGATGTTCCTTATCCGATGGTTCTACTCCACACTGGACTACATCTCAGACTGCTGGGACAGTTTGTTTCACAGTAACTGGTAGGGATTGGGCATCCATTGTTGGTATCCACTGCTTCCTTGTCACCTTATTTTAAAACAGATCCAATTTTAGCATCCTTTTGGGTGAGGGCAGGACAGCACTCAAAAACATAATGGCCTTTAAGACCCAAGAAACAAGCTGAGTTTCTGGGGAAGGCACACAGTGTTATCTGACATAGGCAGGAACTGAAATGGAGACAGAAAATGTGCACTCACAGACCTGACTGC
Organism: Irena cyanogastra; assembly: GCA_013397155.1. NCBI lineage: Eukaryota > Metazoa > Chordata > Aves > Passeriformes > Irenidae > Irena > Irena cyanogastra. The sequence goes on along the minus strand of VWZV01017441.1, from coordinate 636,897 downwards.
TGCTTGCACATCTTCCCTCAGGCGAGAAATGATGCCACTCCTGTCCTTGCTCTTCTCCGCGCTCTTCATTCTCTTTGGCACCGTTATTGTTCAGGCTTTCAGGTGAGTGCACACCAAAATGCCCTCAGGGATAGCTCTTCAGTCCAACCCCAAGCCCTTAAACACACACAAAATCACCTTCCTCTGCAGTGATTCAAGTGACACAAGGGACGCTCCACCCTCGGGGAAAGAAGAAACGGCCGCAAAGACGGAGAAGAACGATGCGAGCTTCAGCAAAGAGAGTAACAGGTTCCCTCTCTAACTTTTCCAGAATGTTTTCTGCAGAAGCATTGCTCAGGCAGCAGCTGTGCAAGGAGGGTTAGCGAAGAGCAGAGAAGTGCTGAAGTTGCACATAGTGCAGTTGTGCAGGGCAGTGCAGGCACAGCAAGGAAGGAGGACCAATGCACAGCCAGGACCCAGCCAGTAAGGACATGGGGACACTAATCTGCTTATTAAACTATCCCCACCAAGTTTGCCCAAGACAGCATCCTCAGGGCATAGGTAAAGGTCTGACCCACTCGTTGAGGGAGGTGCAAACCAAGCTATTGCACCAGTTACATTGGATTTTGCTACAGGGCACAGGGATGGCTCAGCATAATGGGCTGGCAAGTGCACTCACAGTTTCTCCATCCTCATTTGCTCCCAGTCCTTTGCCCCCCTTTCACTTGGTCTTTTTGTTGCAGCAGGATTCCCAAAAAGAGCTTTGTTGAGGTGACAGAGCTAACGGATATCAACTACACCAGTAACTTGGTGCGCCTGAGGCCAGGGCACATGAATGTCGTCTTGATCCTGTCCAACTCCACCAAAACCCCCCTGCTCCAGAAGTTCGCCCTGGAAGTCTACATGTTCACAGGGTAGGCTGGGCCCTCTCCCGGGCTTCTCTTGCTGTGTTAACCACTTGTGTGATGCTAATCTGGTGACACGTGAGGAGCATGGTTGGCTCCATTGCCAGGAGTGAACGTTTCTGGCAAGCGAAGCGGCCTCTGCCCTCATCAGTGCCAATGAGCCACCAAAAACCAAGAGGCTGTTCCCAGCCAGACTTGGTGATGGTGGCCAGAGGGGTCAGGTCCTGGTGCCACTTTGGCTGCACCCGTGTTTCGACAAATATAAAGCATGACAGTGCTGCATACACTGAGCTGAAAAAGGAGCTGCGGCAACACAGCACTGCCCTGCCCTTGTTGACAATTCGTTACCTGTCCAGTAGGAATCCAGCCAGACCCAGGACACATGCTAATCCCACTATCTTCTCTGCTTTTCCCCCAGGAGCAGCTCTCTTCACTTCTCCTTCCTCAGCCTGGACAAGCACCGAGAGTGGCTGGAGTATCTGCTCGAGTTTGCGCAGGATGCGGCCCCCATCCCAAACCAGTACGACAAGCATTTCCTCGAGCGTGACTACACGGGCTATGTCCTGGCTCTGAACGGCCACAAGAAATACTTCTGCCTCTTTAAGCCTCACAGATCAGGAGACGAGGGGGGAACCCTGGGATCGTGCGAGGATCATGATGCTTTACAACATGCAGAAGCCAGAGGGAAATCCTCCTGCAGCCCAGGATCTAGATCCATTAAAAACAAATTACACAAATTGTCCTTTTGGATGGAACGCCTTCTAGAGGGTTCTTTACAGAGGTTCTATATCCCCTCGTGGCCTGCACTAGACTGAGGAATTTTAGAGATTCTAAGGGGACAAACTTTTTATGAAGATGACAAGGGACAGCTCTTTCCAGCAGTACTCAAACAAGCTTGATGAATGGACCTTAGGTTTTAGATGAACTCTCCTGGGGCCGGCAATTAGAACACACCTCCCGCATCCGGAGCCCGGGAGCGCAGCCAAGCGCACCCATGTGCCCTCCTCCGCCCCGCCGTGCGTTTGGACGCTGTTCAACCGAAAAGCCAAGAAGTCTGTTTTGTCCCTCTTGTCCTGACACATCTGCTTCCCGAGTCACCCCCATTCCACCTCTTGTTTTACCTCGGTTGAAGAAATCCGTGACTTGCCTGGGTCTGGACCAGCTGCGGCCGGTGATGCAGGCCAGGTCGCGGTACTCCCTCCCCGTCCGTCCCCGTGTGCTTAGCCCATGGTGCATGGTGTAACTCTGGCAAGACTCTGCAGACCCTCCAGGCCCTGCCCTTCAGAAAGGCCTCCTCCCACCAGGCAGTCGTACTCTCTCGGCTTTCCCCATGGTAAGTGATGCAGAATCCAGTCAGGAGCATCTCCCTTGTAGCAAACCTTAGCTGGGACTCCCCCGTGGTGTGGGCTCGTGGGTGACCTGCATGTTTCATGCTCCTCATGTCATGGTTCCGCCTGCAGCTTCACTGGCTGAACCATAACAGGGAGGGAAAGGGCACGGCCGTAAAATACTGTCAAAGTGTTGAGTCATTTAAATGTCACGTTGATTTTTCAGATGCCTTTTCTGCTTCTGTCGATTTTAGACGATGTATCCTAGAGCCATAACTTTACCTGCGTCCTCAGATTGTAGGCGTGAGCTGCTATGAGCCAGTAGATGTGTAAAAAACTCTACGTAGCTGCCAGGGAGTCATGCGGGCTCCTTGCAAACACCTTTCCAGCTGTAGTACAAACCAACTTTCCTTTGTATCAAGGAACCTCATCCTTCAACGATTGTATTCTTGAAATGTTGCCCCAGAAGTGCTGTATCATCAGACTGTTGCGTGCGTGTGAAGCTCCTTTGGTTTAGTTGGGGGTTGAGATGTTGGGTTTCAGCCTCACCCATTTTCTTCTTACCCCAAACCTCCATTTCTGCACACTCAGGCTGCTCCCGTGGCTTTGTGTTTGTTTGCTTGGGTATTTCTTTCATCTTTTGGAAGCAGTGGGGCTGTGTGAGGTTAGAGCAGCTGCATAGCCCTGGTTTGGACGTTGCTTTGCTGTAGCAGTGCCCCAACAGCCGCTTCCAACACCACAGAGAAAGGGTGGCCCTGAGTAAGGCACAGGGAGGACAAGCAGCAGCCTCGTGGCTGCTTAACACTCCTCGAGTGACCAAGCGAGGCAGCAAGGCTTCTCTTTGTGGCAAGGACTGAAATCCTGTGAGGTTTGGGTTTCCTTTTCACTGCTTTTCACTAGCACCCAGGCCTCCTCCTTCTGTGGATCTGGAGCCCTGTGGCACCATCAGGCTCCAGCATTGCCAAAGCACAGGTATGGGAGCCAGTGGCCTTTGCCACAGGGCTTGGAACACAGAGCACTCAGCACTCAGTGAACACATGGTGTTAATTCCAGACTCAGCCCTTGCCACCTTAGTTACCATTTTAGCAGAGCAGTCAGTCAGTAGGAGTAACTGCCAACCCCAAGCTAGCTGTTGATCCTGCACAGAAGCCAGGAATGCTCCAGTCACTGCACTCCCTACATGCCCTAATTGCTCCCAAAGCCTTGCCTCATTGCCTTTCCCCATCCTGGGAGCAGACTGGCATGCTCAGACCCCCACAGGTACCTCAGATGTAAAAATGTGCTTCAAATAAAGGCTGCAATGCTACAAACAATCCCTATGTGAGGTTAGTTAATTCCAGCCCAGTGCACTCTGGGCCACAGAATGAGGCACTAAAGTAGAGTGAAGGAAGGAAGGTGAGGTCTTCTCCCTGCCCAGGAGCTCCTGTGAAGGCACACAGGCAGCGCTGACAGCAAGCAGAGAGGGAGTGAAACACCAGCCTAATGCTTCTAGACTTCATTTCCACCTGGCTGCAGCAATCACCGCAGCATTCCTGCACTTTTCCCACAGCTTGCCATGCAGGATGTGGCTGGAATAGTTTTTAGCCCAGCAGAAGGCTCCACATAACATCTTACACATTTGCAGTACCAGAAGAACGCTCTCTGGATCTCTGCTGTTTCTTCAGCTGATCAGAAACAAGGAGAAAACCCTCAACTCATGAAAAAAAGTGCCTAGCTATGCTACAGCGAGGGAATTCAACCCAACCCTGAGGAAGGGGAGAAGGCTTTATGGCCTTCACATCATTGTGTGTGTTGCATGCTGCCAGAATCCTTGAGTTTATTTTCTTTCTAGCACAGGTAACCTTCCCTTTCAGCCAGGGTTCAGCTGCGGCAGTGCTTGCATCAGTCCACCTGTGCTGGCTGCGGCTGGACAGAAGCACAGCTCCTGGATTTTTATGGAAATTTTGCCTGAGTTGAAGCAAAAGCCAAGCTGCTCTGTCCTCTGGTTTAGTTGGCTGCAGTGCCAGTGTGGCACTCCAGGTGTTTGCTGTCTTGAGACCACGGTCAGAGCTGCTTATCCTGGGATCTGCCCCCTCCCAGCAGCCATGAGCCATCACCCCCATCATCTTCTAAACACTTGTGATTCTGTTCCACATGCGGTGATTTGTAATCCAAAGATTGAGGAGATTGGGTCCTAGTGCACTTTCCTAGTGAGATCTGAGCAATGGCACAGTGCTCAGAGCTGAGGCAAAGGGATACAGGCCCCAGAGTGGAGGTTCCCAGACTCCTCCCTGTCCCTGTCTTTGCCCTTCACCCACAGCAACCAGGAGCCAGGACACGAGCGCAGCCTGACAAGTAGGACTGAGACAGTAGGACTGAGAACTAGGTACCTATTTTGCACTTTTGATACTGGGAGGGGGGGAATTAACTTATTTGGCAAACTTGTCTTTTTTATTTTTGGGGGGTTTTGTTTTGTTTTTGTATTTGTGAACAGGCACTGATGTCATTTTGTTTTAAGACAATTACAGTTTCGCAACCAAAATAAACTATTTTAATGTGTGATGAGGTGGTTCTGTGTCTCCATGTACAAACTAACCTCACCTCCATGTCCTCTCAGAAATTCAGGAGTGCTAAATTGCTCCTGCCATAGGAAACTCCTGGTTATTCCACCAGTGGGAAATCTAGTCAAATATCTCCCTACTCTCAGCAGGAGGCTTAGGCCCCCTTCATGTCCTTCCTTCTTCTACATTCATTATCCTCCTGCAATATCCTAACGGGACAAACCTTTTACCAGCGACAGTTTTTCCAGGAGCCCTGTGAGCTGGGTGAATCATTCCAGAGACAAAATGGTATTAGCCTCATCTATACCTTGCCCAGGCCAGCTCCAAAGCTCCAGACCCCAGTTAAATGGAGTGTCTAGCCTGTTCCCTACAGTTTCCCAGCTTAAAAAGTACCTTTTCTAGTGGTAAATGGCATTTATTTCATGCTGCAAAGCCCATGCTGGCTGCAGCTGGCTGGAAGGGAACATGGAAAGCCTGTCTGAGGAGATGGAGTAGCATGGCCCCAGGGCAGGTGGGAATTGCCCTCATAGTGTCTTCACTCCTGGGAGGACACACAGCATCTCAAACAGTAGGTTTGCCCCCAGGAGGGCTGTATTCCCTAAAAAAACAAGACAATAAAAGGAAATATGTATCCAACAGCTTTCACCCACAGCCACCTGTGCCAGGTACTTGTTTTGCCCTCAGGCATCTTCAGACTCACCAGAGACATCATACATTGGTGCAACTTCCACAAGGTCACACCCCACGATGTTCAGGCCTTTGCAGCCACGAATAATCTCCAAAGCCTAGGGAAAAAATGGATTTGGGATCGAGAAATACATCCGACCTAACAGATTGGTCTGGGCTCTGCTTTCCCCATATTCCAGTAATGAAACCCAACCTCTACAGACCCAATCAGTTCCACATTTTCCTTCCTCATCACCCTGAGGAAAAGCTTCCTGGCCTCCCAAAACGTCCACTTTGCTGTGCTGGTGAAATGACCTCCTTTAAAGGGAGCAAAAGAGCCCTTTCCCCCCGGGCAGGGCAGCGGTGTCCCCTCACCTGCGCAGGTGTGAGCCCGGCTATCTCAGGGGTGCCGGTGCCCGGGGCGTACGCGGGGTCCAGCCCATCGATATCGAAGCTGATGTACATTGGCTTGTCCCCCACCTGCGCCCTCACCTCCCTCATCAGCGGCTCCAGGGACTTCATCCAGCACTCCTCAGCTGGGACCACCCGGAAACCCTGTGGGAACACAGACACACAGGCACCTGCTTAGGGAAAGGGGGGAGATGAGGAGCATCCCCTGCCCTGCTGGGGAATATCTACCAGGAACAATCCTCATTCCAGGGCGAAGCTGCAGAAGTGCACCTGGCAACACCTTTCACTCCCCACACACACTTTCTAACTCTCCACTCAGCTGACACTCAGTGAGCCGAGAGTGCTTGTCCTGTAGACAAGCCACTGGCACGGAACAAGAGGCAAAAAATGCATTTATTTCCCTGCTGAAGCCAAGTAAATATTACAGACGTGGTATTTATGGCAGGGAGAGCACACAGCGCTCGCCTGCGGATCAGTTTACCTGTTCCCGGCAGTACTTGTGGGGATCGGGGTCATAGGAGGAGCCTCGGATGCCGATCTGTACCACGCGGCCGCAGTCCAGCAGCCCTTCCTCCACACAGCGCCGGAACGGGCTCCCGTGGTAGATCTTCTCCCCCAGAGCCACGTCTCCGGTGTCGGTGTGCGCATCCACGTGCACCAGTCCCACGGGACCGTGCCTGGTCGAGACAGGGTGGCCACACTAGTCCTGTCCCGTGCATGGTGGCCCTGCCAAGGGCCAAGCCTTGCTGAGGCTCTTTCCCAGGTCCTCTCTCTCCATCTCCAGATTAGAAACTTACTTTGCTGCCAGGGCCTGCAGGATTGGATATGTTATGGTGTGATCTCCACCTGCAAGAAGACACAGGGAAGAGGGGGAATACACTAAAGGGGCTGCTCAGCGCTCATTACTTCTGTTCCCAAGTAATTTTTTCCCTCTTTGCATTATCCTGCACTTATTTATGCAGGGTTTCATTGCCAAAGGAAAACTAACACTTCCATGTGCAGGTTGCTTCCTCTCCTGGGTCCTCTCTTCCCCTGGTCTTCCTTCTAGGGAGGACCAGATATGCAGGACTGCCAGCAGGGACAGTCTGTGGAGCAGGACCCTTGATATGGCTTATAAATAGACATTTGATCAGCTTCTGAGGACACTGTAACTGGTGACTTGCCCCTCATTACTCCACACAGTCACTGCCTTCAGTGATGCCAAGCAGTAACAGCTGCGAACTCGAACATGCACCCAAATCAGGCCTCGTGCAAAGCCTGGTGCTCTCCCAGCTTCTCTTTGACACAAAGGACAAAACCTGCTCTTGCTTTGGGTCCTGCTCAACAGGACACCCAAAGCACGTCACTGGTTGTATTTACAGACTGACCCATCCCCCTCATTTTTGACTCAAAGGAAGAGGCATCACAGAACATTCTGTTCAGCGGAGAGCCTGTGAATTTACCCACAATATAGCACAACAGCCCAGGCAGGGGATGGATTCATCGCTCCCCTTCTGCCAAGCCTGGATTGGATGACGGGAGGAGTAGAGGGAGTTTGACGGAGCCAGGACACAGTGGCAGCACAGAGAGACACGGGCTACTTACCCAAGGTGAGGGGCACACAGCCAGAGGCCACGATCTCCCGGTAGGACTCCCGGATGAGGCGGCAGCTGTCGGGCAGGTTGTAGGGGTTCACGTTCACGTCCCCGATGTCAGCCACCCGCAGGGAGTCGAATGGCGCCGCCCCAGTGCTGCCGTTGTACCTCCTCACCATGGCGGACTCGGCACGGATCTGACGTGGGCCAAACCTGGGTGATGACGTGGCTGGGAAATGCCACCAGGCATTGTCCCCAGCACTCCTCTCAACACAGGAGAGCCGTGCCTGATGGCCAGAGGGAAGTATGAGCTTCCCTGGCAGCCCTTACCTGGCTCCCGGCCGGTTGGACGTGCCTGTGTCCAGCGGAACACCGACAAACGCCACGTCCAGTCCCTCCGCTGACGACTGCATAGGAAGCCTCATCATGGAGCAGACCCCCACAGGCCGGGCCACGAGCAGGGCACTGGGGGGCACGTTGAACCGCGAGCTCCAGCAGCTGGGGACTCTGCTCCCTGGGACTAGGGGCTTGAGGAACCCTGCAGACACACCGCCTGGGGAGCTGGAGGCAGCCAGAAGGGCAGGAGGCCACAGGCTGTGGTGTGAAGCGGTCACCATAGTGGTCACAGTTGGCTTGGGAGTGCAGAGCCCAGCTCCCCGGGGCAGCAGCTGGCTGCAGGCAGCCCAGAGCAGAGGCCTCATCCTGACTCACGCACTCCCATCCTCTGTCCCACTGGGAACACAGCGAGGCGTGCTGTGGAGCTCGTTCCCAGCTTGGGCAGAGTGCCAGCTGCCTCTGCCAAGCCTCCCTCCAGGGATCAAAGTGCACCGGACATTCCACTGCCTGGGGAAGGGCAGAAATCCAGCTCAGCCTCCACATTCACCCTCCCAGGCACCCCCTTTCCCAATGGCACAGTCCTGGCAAACACTGGGAACAAACACAGCAGTGAGGGGCAAGAGCCTGTGCAGGGATTAGTGGGACTGGGTGGGAGGAACATGCTGGGAGATGTCCCAGTTTGCTCCCCTTGGGTATTTGCAGACAGACAGCACAGCAGCATTTGTTGCATTAACAGCCTGTACTTTTAACCTGTACTCCACAAAAGCACCCAGAATGCTGAAAAATCATAAAAACATCTCATTAGCAGAAGGCAGAAAGGAAAAAAAACAAAAGGGAAGTCTGATCTCAGCAGAACCACAGGGGCACAAAATGCAAGCAACAGCGGCAGCATTAACAGGGATTTAAGGACCAGAGGGACAAGCTGCAGGACAAGCATTTTAGGCCATTTTTGAGGACAGAATTGAAACAGTTTCCAGGGAAATCAAGTTTTAACGAGTGGAGTTCATCAGTGCAGATAAAACTCTGGTTGGGCAAATGCAAACACACTAGATACTGAGTGGCTCCAGCCCCTAATTCTGCTTCCTACTTGTAGAGAGACTGGACCTGGGAGAGATAGGGAAAGGTACAGGAATGATGTTCATGGCAGAAAGAGGGCTTAGAGTAGAGATCCACCACACAGCAACAGCATTTACTCCTCAAAAGGCTCCACAGTGTCCAGGGCATGGGACTCACTGCCAGACTCAGGCACATACAAAGCAAAGGCAGCAGAAACATACTGCAAGAGCTCAGTAAGAAACAGCAGCACACACTTTGGTTGGGTCAGATCAATGTTACAAAGGTCTTTTTTGCAGCTTTCTCCCCCAAGAGCTCATTTCCCCCGATTCCCCAGGCTCTGTGCTATTTGCTGCACCAGAACAATGTGCAGAACCCTGAATGCAGGTTACCCTGGGATGATTAGGGGTATCAGCCATTGTCATCCACCTGGAAACTGCAGGAGCAGACAGTGATTTACCATGCAGGAGAGTATGAAACACATCCCCATGGCAAGGTCTGTTCCTCTTCGGGAAATTTCACTTGGAGTAGAACACTGCGTTCCACAGTTAGCACTGGAAAGAGCTGAATTTGCGTTTAAGACACCCTGGAAACAACGCGCCACAGCCCAAATTGGATTGAGAGAACCCACACGGCCACAGCCACATTAAATCTTTAATTTATTGTGCAACAAGCATAAATAACTTTCTCCCCAAGTTCCTCTAAATACAATTATTGCCATGAAATTGAATGCTGTTTCATAAACATGGCTGCTGTTATTTAAGGATTGATGTCTCTGTCCTCCCCAACAAAGGATATTATTTCATTGAAGGAAACAGGCAGGTAAAAGAGCACAGCATCACACTAAGCTCCTTAACCAGGGGCTGCTGCCCAGCCTCACTTCATTTGGAGCATTATCCCTAACTGGAGAGTGTGACTCAGCCTTGGACCCTGGGGCAGCCACCACCACAGAGCTACAACACTTAAGAACAACGATAAGCGGGATTTGAGGATGATGTGCTTCCACTATCCTGCGTACAACTGCGAGGTTTTTAGTGCTGCTGACACTCACGTTACCAGGCAGCACCTCATCAGGAAGTTTTCCAGCTGTCATTTCACAGCTCAGAAGAAAATGAGTTTCAAACCAGGCTGGTTATCCCAAGAACAAAGACTGCAGGTCCCTTTGTAGCTTGGATTTCTGTGTGTTGTTTAAATTGTGATGTTTCTATGTCAAATGCAGCCAGACAGTGCCTCCTCCCAGCCACCTCTCTGAAAGGACTCTGCTTCACTCAACACACAACTTACAAGTCAATTAATTCCCAAACAGGAGCAAAACCAACCACATACCTCTGGACACCTGCAAGGTCCACGCTCCCATCCCCCCAGAAGGTAAGGAAGCAAAGGCATCTCCTCTAGCAGGACAGAAAAGCAGCGTGGTTAACACTTGCTAGAGGGAAACTCAAGCTCCTAAACACAGGCCTGCAGCTTGTTCCCTAAAGCACTACAGGACTCCAGACAGACAGAAAGGACAGGTTCCTTTGTGCCTTTAGAAAGTGCCATTTATGTGGGATGCTCATGTTCCAGGCAGTTTCTTCACCCGGAGTGGCTTCTCCAAGCCAGTAACAGGAATATTGCTGCCCAGAGGTCTTCAAACTCAAGGTTTGCCAAGAAGCACATCTTCATTTTGGTTTCTACCTGGCTCTTCTCAGCCAGCCTGTTGGTGAGCAGAGTGGCTGCAGACTGGCAGAGCAGCCAGGCGATCATCTGGTCAGGTTTCAGGGTCCTGGATGCTACAACACTGTCACCCCAGAGGCTCAGGTGCAGTACGTTCGCAGCCACTCTTGCAGACAACCTCTGCAAGAGGAAGGGGAGATTAGCTGATCCTGCTGCACTAGGCCATAACACCAGCACAGAGCACTGGCACCTCCAAAACTCCCTGGGCCCCCCACTAAGGCAACACCCTGTGAATTAGAAAGCTCTTTGAGACTATTACTGTATATATATAATGCTGTGTTGTAACCCTCCAATGGGAGGTCTGGTCCTGACACAAACATCTGAAACGATTCAGCACCACTCAGCAAAGACGATTTTGGCTTTGATCCTTACGTTGTCCTTTGATCCTGCAGTGAGATCTGGACTAACCCCTGCACCCACAGCCCTCCAAGGCAAAATGATTCCTCAGGGATACTCCCAAAGAGTACTCTTGAAGGCAACAGCTTCTTACCTTGTTGGGATCTCTTTGAAGCAGCATCTTTATCACCTGCTTCACCTCGAGGGGCACATGGTTGGGCAGGCTTGGCAGCTGGTCCTCCCGGTAATTTCTGCTTTCCAGAGCTGAGTCCCCGTGGCCATAGAAAGGATTGGTCAGGCCCAGGATTTCATAGGCAATCGCTCCAACAGCCCAAGCATCAGCTTTACTGTAGTTGATCACCGTGCCTGGACCAGGTGATGCTGTGATCACCTGCCACAGAGAGGGGGCTACTCAAATAAACAGCTCGAGTGCAGCCCCTGTGCTGAAATTCAATTTTTAATGCTCAAACCAGCATTTTCCCTGTAATAAACTTAGACACTGAACCCAAAGGCGGGTCCCATCTGAATCTGTGCTGTAAATATTCCCTACTGACATGCTCTAAGCCTCTGGCACTGCTCAGCTCACTGGGGTGCTGGGAGGAGTCCGAACATTGCACTGAGGCTTTAGCTGTTGCCCCTGACCAGCATTCCCAGAGTTTCAAGGGCTATCTCCTGCTGGAATTATGGAGACAGGAGACCTGAGATGAACAACCAACACCATAGCAAGGTGCTCCGGGTGCAGCAGACAGTTAAGGGTGTCTAGGTTTTTATTATTTCTTATCATCAAAGAAATAAAAGGGAACTGTAAATAATTTCACAACCACCTTGAACTTCAGCCAAAAGCTACTGTTGCAACACAAGGATTGCTGCATAAAATTCTTAATAGTTACATGGAAAGGGGCCTGAATAAAGACTAAAGAGTAAATTTGGGGGAGGGGGGGAAAGGCTGATTCTGCCTCTTAACACCAACCAATTACGTTTCACCTGTTTGAGCTCAAGGTGTCTATTTGACATAGTTCAGCACAGATGTTCACCAAGCCTAACTCAAGGTAGGACACAAACCTTCTATGCCACCAAAACTTTTAGTCCCAACAGCAGGACAAGCAGAAAACCAACACCAAAGCACTGCTACAGAGGGATTTACCTCAGGTGCCATAAGGCAGCCATTGCCACCCTGATCCACATAGGAGCTGGTGAAGGGCAGCCTCAGGCCAATGTTTTCATCTGCCAAACAGCAGCCGAAGTCAGTGATGACCAACCAGGGACAGCCAGCTGTGAACAACACGGGGCCAGAGTTAGGGTTCAGTTTGGGAGGACCTGGCAACACCAAACACCACATCACATCAACACCCAGCTTGGTGTCCTCTGCAAACTGACCGAGGGGGCATTCAATCCCCTCATCAAGACTGTGGGTGAAGACATTCAGTAGAGTAACCTGGTCTAATGGGAGGTGTCCCTGTCCATGGCAGGGGGTTGGAATGAGAAGAACTTTAACGTCCCTTCCAACCCAGGCCATTCCATGATTTTCTAATTCTACATCCTGAATCCTGGATAAGTCGCCTCTTGGGCCCATCTCCAGGAACACAGGGTGGATTCCAGTGGTCTCTCTGTCTCTCTCTCTCTGGTAGCTCTTCAACCAAATTCTTCCACTCCTAATCACACAGACCTGCCTGCCTCCTATCGCTCCTGCTGATTCGAATCTCAATCATACCAAAAAAGAGCTCAGGTAATTAAAACTGCTGTTACAGGCTGACAGGAGAACACGCAGAAGAAAATTCTGCATCCCTTCCCTCCCAACCGATGTTTCATTACCCCAGGGTGCAGCACTATTAACCTGGCCATGGAATGGGATTTTAAGAGGCTCCCTGTACTCTTTGGCTTGGGAAAGATGACAGAGCCAAGAGCCTGAAGCAAAGGCTCCTGCAGCATCCCAAATGTGGTGTTCCCGGATGCTCCATGCAATGCTTGCTGTGCTGACGCGATCCATCATCTCAGCAATACACTATATCCATGTTAATGATCCAAAACCTCAGGCACAGACAGGATCGATGACTTGCTGCAGTGGCAGCAAATACGAAGCTACAAATTAAACCTGAGATTATTCAAAAGGTTTGATGCTTCCTTCCCCAAACACGTAGCTGGGTGAGACCTCCCCGAATATCAATGTGACCGAATCACTTCTGTGAATTAACTGGCATTTATCCTCAGGGATCTACGTACCAGAATCAAATTCAACCAGGATGTTGTCAGACTTGAGGTCTCTGTGTGCTATTCCATGTCTAACAAGGTGGTCCACACCTTCCAAGAGCTGTAGAATCATCACTGTGGAGAGGCGAACATCCGGAGTGTTCTCCTGCAGATACTGGCGCAGCGTGAAGGGGTAGCTAGGCAGAACAAGGAAAAAAATGGGAATTAGCATCCTGGAGGCTTATCACTGGCAGTTCAACCTCAGTGTTGGCTCATCTCATTACTGATTCTACTCCATCTCTAGCGGTGTGTTCACACTAGGGGTGAAGTTCAGGCTTAGAAGGGCAGACAAATGGGGACAAATTCCACATTTCTCACTTTAATTTGGGGTAATTATTAAAAAGAACAGTTTGTCTTCACTGTGGAAGCATAGTCAGAACCTCAAGGACTTGGAACAGGTCCTGGGAGGCGTTTCCAAGAGCATACTCTGCTCTTTGGCAGCAGCCCAGACCCAAGCTTTGTAGGGATAGAGTGCCCAAGTCACGTTAACCAGCTTCTCTCCACCTACTTCTTCATCACCAAGAACAGCGTGCGGCTGTGACCGATCCCTCTGGGGTTCAGGCTCAATGGAAGGACGTCGGGATAGTCAGCAAAGGCTCCAGGCAGCAAAGGGACAGAAGATGTGAACGCTCGGATCACCTGGATTATATTCGGATGAGGTTGCAGCTTCTTCCTCCCAAGGACAGGTTTTCTGTGCAGAGGAAAGACACCACAGATTGCACCAATCCCTCAGTTGGTTCTGATGCATCACAGACACATTGCTGTTATTGCTGGAACTACTTTTCATTATTATGGCCTGTTCTCCACACCAAAGTGTTCCCCAGCAGTGAGCAAACACGTTTTTTCTGCACTGGAAGCCTCATCAGAGGGAGATTAAAGCTGCACAGCGTGGATTACAGGACTGCACATTAAGCAAATAGTCAGACGCTCACATCCTGGAATCCATTCACTGAGCAAGAGCATGGGCAGCAGTTTCATGGCCCATTTCCCAACCAGCATCTCAGCCCAGCGTTTCCCAGGTGGACATAGCATCCACAGCCTATACAGACTCACTGCAGCAACAGGCATCTCCCAGCACCTTCTCCATAGCTCAGAATCCAGCCCAGTGCCTCCCAGAGCAAACTGAGCCAATCAAGGTGTCACAGGGGCTCTTCTGTAACTGGGGATTTCCCTATTCACAATGGCCAAACAGGAAATAAGGTGCTTTACCTGCACTATAAACACAGCTTTGATAAAAACTCTCACACATAACATGCAGCTTTCATTTCACTCGAGACCCACTAACCCTTCCAAGATGCCAACAAAGGCAGAGCCAGGCACAGGCTGCTTCTCCATTCAAAAAGAGCTACAGCAGCTCTAGAGAATAAGACCCAAACACAATTACTTTCTTAGATGTAATAAAGGTCAACTCCACACTGGGAGTATCAATTTAGACCCTCTATTTTATGGCACAGGCAGGAAGTTCTCCCTACCCTGAAAAGCAGGTTACCTATTTGTCTGCAACACAGATCTCTCATCCCTTGAATGTCAAACATCTCTTTGGCTGCTCTACTGCATTCCCAGCCAGCCACAGGCACAGCATTCATTATTCATTTCTATTGCCAGCCGGGATGGATTTGAAATTTAAATCAGACAATCTGGGCTGTGGACTCCATTGTTTCAAATGGAACAAAAAGATGCATTTCTGAACAAAAAGATAGCTAACTTGAGGTAATTTAGAAGTTTTCGTGGGATTTTCCACCTTCATGCTATTTGCTCACTTCCCACTCAGGTCAAAGAGTAGGAACTGAGTAATTTCCATTTTCCTTCTCACCAGTTTTCCTGCACTAAAACAGTTTCAACCTCCCTGTCCAGCACCCATTTTACACCCAGTTTTCAAACCTCACAGTCAAATTGTACTACAGTGAAATAATTTGATGTTTAATATACTCAAACTGTTACTGATAGCAGCGGTGCAATTAAAAAGCATCACAATATGAATTTAACTGGTGTTTAACCAATGGCTCCTCCAGCCTTTACCTCAGCAAATGCCAACATATTTCAATACAGGGAAGGAAAGACACAGCCACAGACCCCCACTAGATCCTGGTGTGACCCCAAATGCTCCCAAATTCTTGAGGCAGCCTTCCGATCCCCTCTGGACCACATAGATCAGCAATGCAATTCCCTGCATGCCAACAAACCTTATAATCCCCAGGTTTACTTGCTTTCAGCAGCTATTCTAGAAATCCCTGTCCACCTTTTTACCAGTACAAATTGCTGCAAAATTAATCAAGGGATAAAATCAGCACCTTGCCACCTCCATACCTGCGGCCAGAGACGGCTCCATACTCCCCGGACAAGGCAACGCCTGTGGCTGGGACGAGCTCTCGGCCCATGGCATCGAGGATGGCTTCACTCGAGGAGCCAGCCTGCAACAACAATCACACCCCATGCTGGTTTCAGCTCCAAAATCACTCGGCCCCAACACAAGCTGAAAGCAGATAATCCTGATGCTGGCACTGCATCTCAAGCTGGATAGATTGAGACCAGATTCCAGGACTTCCCTCCCTTGAAAATCAAAGAAGGCAATTAACTACTTAAAGAGTTCATTAAGGGTGGCCACAAGGCCTTTATTTGCAGAAAGAAATCTATTTGTCATTTCAAATGCATCCTTGACCATAAGCAATCCAAACTACACTTTAGCACCCACTTTCAACTTCCAAATCCAAGTGGTAGAGCCCACAGCTAAATGGCAGGGTATTTCTGGAGTCCAAGGGATTCCAGATGTTGGCACTTTGGAAGATTCTCTTGAAATATTCACTTGTCGCATCAATGGGGAAAGCCACACGGATTATTTTAAACATGGAAGAGCCACATTGAGGAATTGGATCACCAGTCACCCAGGCTGGGAAACACTGGAGCAGATCTTGGAAAGTCACCTCACAGTAAGGGGACACAGCAGGCAGGTTACTGTGCACCCTGAGACCACTGACTCTTCAGGAAGAAAACATACCTCTGTCCTGACAGGACACCAATTCCTAAATCACTGGCAGCAGTGGCTTTCCCTTTCTTAGACCTTTCCAATAGAGCCAGCCTCAGAAAACCTTTTATTCCCAAAACATCACCTCCATACCCAATAGCTCCAGCAGCAGCAGCTCTCAGTGCCGATTCCAGAGGATGATGAATGCTAATTACCTCACTCTGGGACTCTTCACTAACACTCGACGACTCCAGTGTCACCTACCAACAGCTTTGTTGTGACACACTCATCCTGCACTCCATAATTAGCTCTTTCAACACTTCAGTATTAAACATTCCAGCCAGAATTCCCCAGCAGCAGACACGGGGGATTCAGCGCTGACTCCTTACCGAAATGTTCCACATCATTTTGATAGCTAAGGGAAAAGCCCCTTTCGGCTGGTGCTTCACTACAGGCTCCTCTTCAACCCCCCGTGAAGCTGAGGCACGGTCCTGCTGCACGGCTGGGAGAGGGCTGCTCTCCGCACGATCCTGAGGACCGGGACAGAAGGGAATAGCTGCTTCGTACACAGCGGCACTGCAGCCCTTCCCGATGGGCTGCCCAATGAGATACTCCTCCAGCTTGAAGCCCTGCCAGCGCAAGGAGCTCAGGGGATCTTTCTGCGGCTTGTTCCTCCCAACAAACACGGTCTGAAAGGAATATGAACAGAAAAACTTGCTCAGTCATCCCAGACTTCCCAGAGAAGGACAACTTGGTGTTTCAGTGGTGTTACACATCCTGGTGGGATGGTCCAACCTCAAAATCTCAATCAGATTCTAACCTTTGGGCTCAAATCACTGTAACCACATGAAAGATCATCAGCTGGCCATATATTTTTGTCTGATACAATTTACCCCTAAACCAGTCTTTTCTAAAGGTGCCCTTTTCGAGTGAAGAAGAGGAACCAGGAGGGGGAGTCATTTGCCAATCTAGAATATAAATATATTTTGCCCAGAGAAGCCATGGCTGCCTCATCCCTGGAAATGTCCAAGGCCAGGTTGGACAGAGCCTGGAGCAACCTGGGATAGTGGAAGGTGTCCCTGCCAGTGGCAGGGGGGAAAAAGATGGGCCTTAAAGTCTCTTCCAGCCCAAACCATTCCATGATTCTGTGGCTGTGTAAAGAAAAGTTTAACTGAACACTTCTGAAAACAGACATTATTACACTTTTCTCCCTCTCCATAAATAAATCAGGCAAAAACCATACAAAAGAAAATCCAATTAAAAGCAGCAATAGAAAAAATAATGGCCTTTTTGTGGCAGTCAACTGTGATGGCTGGTTAGTTTGAGAAAGAGTGATGGGAGGGAGCTGGGGGAAGAAATCAAGAGATGTGGAAAAACAAAACACAGGAGGCTGTTCTGGAGTTTCATCACAGTTCATGATCCTACAGGTCTGGTGTTGCCCCGGCTGTCACCTGAACTGATACAAACGAGTGGCCTTCTCTGCGAGCTGCAGCCCCAAAGCATATGGTGACACCCTAGGGATGTGTCATCAGACACAGACCCAGGGACAGCAAATGGAACAACCCATCAAGGACAGAGGAGAGAAAGCTATCCTCTTCAGGAGAAACTGCAGGGAACGTGTCTGCTGGTTGATGGAGGGGGTGACAGCTGGCTCTGAGCACCAGAGATCTATTTTTATCTAGGAATAAGTTCAGCACCATCCACCCCCCATGCCCTGCCAGCACGGCCTGGCCCAGCACCACAGGGTTCCCTCTGTGTCAGGCAGAGGGGACGGACCTGGGGATCAACATCAGTGTCCTGGGACACGAGACCCCCATCACCAGGGCCCTGACCCCCTGCCTCTGTGGAGGGACAGGGAGTGAGGGTCCCTCCATTTTGAAAGCACCTGCTTTAGCGAGATGAGAGGCTGCTGAGTGAGAGGCTTCCCCAGGAGCCTATTTTTGGGGAGAAAGAGGTGCCTGTGGGGCTGCTCCCAGCACCCCTCCCTCAGGGAGGTGCCTGAGGGCTGCTCATTACAGCACGCCCCACCTTCCTTGGGGAGAGATGGGGAGGTGTCTGGGGGGCTCCCCAGTGTGCCCTTCACAGGGGCTGTCAGGGGGCTCCCCACAGTAGTGATCCCCCTTCTCTTCATAAGGGATGTCTGAGGGGCTCCATAAAATAAAAGGTCCTCCCCTCCCCTTCACCAAGGGTGTCTGGGGGTCTCCCCACAGCAGTGATGCCCCCCTCCCCTTGAGAGGGGGCATCTGAGGGGCTCCTCACAAGAATCCCCCTCCTCTTTATGGAAGATGTCTAACGGCTTCTCCAGAGCAATGACCCCTCCACTGTCCTTTGTGGAGCGTGTCTGAGGGACTCCCCAAAGCAAGGGGGCGTGTCTAAGTGGCTCCCCACAGCACTGACACTCTGTGACATTCATGGGGGGGTTCAAGGGCCTCCACACACATCAAGGACCACCCTCTCTTTCATGAAGGATGTCTGGAGGGCTACGACCTCCTGTGCCCTTCTTGGGAGATGACTGAAGGTCTCCTCCCCAGCAAGGCCCCCCTTCCCCGTCACGGAGGGCGCCCAGGCCGCTTCCCACCTGGATGTGGCGACACGCCGCCTCAGCCCGGCGCTGCTCCTCCAGGCGCGGCTCCACCAGGCCCAGCNGGGCGGGGGGCGGGGCCGAGAGCTAGCCAATGGCGAGAGGCCGCGCCCGGAAACGCACTGACGGGGACGCGAAGCCACGCCCCCGGCACGGGACCGGGACGGAGAGGGAACGGGGAGGGGGACAGGGAATGGGGCAGGGAACGGAGAGGGGGAATGGGCATGGAGTGGGGCAGGGAACGGGGCGCGGAACGGAGCGTGGGGATGGGGATGGAGGG
>VWZV01017441.1:559497-617875 GCA_013397155.1 Irena cyanogastra | reverse complement strand
CAGGGAACGGGGCACGGAACGGAGCGTGGGAATGGGCATGGAGTGGGGCAGGGAACGGGGCACGGAACGGAGCGTGGGAGTGGGCATGGAGTGGGACAGGGAACGGGGTACGGAACGGAGCGTGGGAATGGGCATGGAGTGGGGCAGGGAACAGGTTACAGGGAACTCGTGGAAATGGCCATGGAGATGGGCAGGGGCAGGGCATGGGAGTGGGACATGGAATGGGGCATAGAGCAAGACATGGAGCAGGTGTGGAGTGGGATACTGAACAGGGCATGGAAGGGGACACATAGCAAGGCATGAAGCAGGATATGGAAGGGGACATGGAGTGGGGCATCAAGCAGGGCACGGAATGGGTCATGGACCAGCGCACAGAGCAGGGTGCAGCCGAGGTAAAGCGTTGTATAATGCAGGGCATGGATGACACAGCTGGGAGTGCCTTGGCATGGAGCACAGCACTGCCCTGGGAACAGCCAGGGCACAGCCCAGTGTGTGGAATCATCAAATCACAGAATCACAGACTGGTTTGGGGCTCAAAGCCCATCTTGTTCCACCCCTGCCATGGGCAGGGACACCTTCCACTATCCCAGCTTGCTCCAAGCCCCATCCAAACCTGGCCTTGGACACTTCCAGGGATGGGGCAGCAAGAGCTTCTCTGGGCACCCTGTGCCAGAATCCCTCCCTCCCTCCCCTGCTGCCTGTGCTGTGGGATCAGCCCCACAGCCGAGGCACATCCACCCTCTCATCCTCCAGCATCTCCAAGTCCTTCCCAGCAGGAGTGTTCTCCATCCTCCAGCCAGTATGGATACTGAGGGGTTGCCTTGGCCCAGGGGCAGCACCCTGCACTCGGCTTTGTTGAACCTCATGAGGTTCCCAAGGCACATCTGGCACCCCCCAGCCCTGCCTGGGCTGCAGGACAGCCCAGGACCCCACTCTCTGTGATTCATCACTTGCTACAACTGCAGGAGATAAACCAGAACTGCTTTTATTTCACTTGGGCATGGCAGAAATGCTCAACCCAGTGCTCATTGGGAAATGTAATGAATTCATTTATCATTGTATTATAAATCAATAGTTTGATCAACAAATGGCATTACCCTGGAGGCACAAAACCCTTCAGAATTTCCCAAAAACTCCTTGTCCTCTTCTTCACCCCAAACAGAATAAAAGCAAGGAAAACAAGCTGGGGAGAAAGGAGCAAAGGGCACAGTCAGTGCAATAACCATCCTGTTCCAGCAATCCACCTAATCTGGATTGGCTCACTAATTACTTCTAGGGCTGATGGACCTTTTCCTTCTTGCTTTCACTTCTTTTTGGAGCTGAAGGATCCAGCACTTCCCCAAGCAATGATTTTGCATTATTCAGGAGTGGTTTCTGTACCAAAGCCTGTTTGAGTTCTGCATCAAACTCATGTCCTCCCTTGCCTACAGGGATGTCTGAATGCTTTTTTTACTAATAACAGGGAATTTCTGTGATTTGATTTTGCCATTTTCTCAGGGCAAGGTGGAGCTGGAGTCTGCAAATCAACACTGAATTAGAAGATGAGCCAGAGGAACAGCCAACTTAATGGTGTAAACACATTTCCCACTGTGTTGTTCCAAAAAAGTTGCTTACAGGCTGAGAAAATCAGGGAAAACCATTGTCCCCTGTGCCTAAGGGCAAAGGCTGGTGGTGGCCACACTGCTCAGACCTTCTTCAGGTCCTCAGGGCCAAAGGAGAGTGGCAGCAGCTCCTCCAGCCTCTTGACAATGTAGGTGCCATCTGCTTTGGTCAGGTAGACATCCCAGTCTGTGCCAAACTGAAGGAGGAGAAAAGAGCCTCGTGAGGGAGAAGAAGAAGGGAAGAACCTGCATTTCTTCCCCAAATTACTCATATACCCGTTTTTGTTTCAGATTCACAGCGAGCATCCCCCTCTCTTGCATGTATTCTGGGTTGGCTTATCAACATTACCTCCTCAGAGGATATTTTGGGCTCAGATTCTGTGTTTTTACCCCACCAGCGTGAGCTCCAGTGCCTCTGAACCCGCTGAATCTGACCCTCGAGCAGACCTGCAACCCATTAAATATTAACAACCCAAAAACGGGCTCCGGGATTCCTGCGGAGGAGGGAGACGAGAGCCAGACAGGATCTGTGGGAAGCTCAGCTTTTGCAGGAAAACCCCACTTTCAGGCTTGCCAGAGCAAGGACTCAAGGGCAAAACCCTGCACCTGGAAGGCAAGCTATTGAATTCCCACTGAACACCCCCCAGGGTTGGAATACCCTTATCTCCCCCAGGAGATAACGAAATTTGAGGAGCCTGGAGCCAGCCCTGGGGCTGAGGATGGGGGATTGCACCCTCCTTGATACCTCCAGGTGTTTTAGGGGGAGATGCCTGGGGTCAGGGGATGGTGTCTGAGATCAGGGAATGAGCTGTGGAGCCCCACACAAGCCGTCACCTCTCTCATCACTTGTCTGCAGGCGCCACAGGGCGTGATGAAGTGGTCCCCCATGTCACTGCCAAAGGAGAAGGGCACAGAGTTCAGTCCTGAGGTCAGGAAGAGAGAACAACTGCAGAAGACCTTCATCCCCTGATAAATACAGAGCCACAACAGATTTGCCCCCCAGTTCCTCCAAAAACACCATGCAAAAACTTTATTTCCCTCCCCCAAAGGTGGGGCTGCTGCAAAAGAAGCTGTCCCTGAGGAGCAGCGGGGGTCCTCCTGCTGGTTCCCCATCTCATCCCTCACCATTCCAGCTCTCAGAGCACTCTCACCTGGCGATGGCCATGGCCTTGAAGCTGGTGTGCCCCTCGGAGATGGCTTTTTGGATGGCAGTGCGCTCGGCACACACCCCCAGGCTGTAGCAGGCATTCTCCACATTGCACCCTGCAAGGACAACCCCGGCATCAGCCACCCAAACCCCACCAGCTCCTTTCTTCTTAGGGAATTTACAAAGAAAAGCCATTTCCCTGCTTCCCCTGTGTATTTTCCCAACCACTGTGATCTTTGGCTCAGTCCGGGACGGTGGCTGCCAAGAGCCAGTGGGGGAGGACACACAGCACCAGCACCCCGGGATGACCCCGCTACACCCTCACACATGAGCCAAGGCTTGCTGGGGGCTCCCCAAAATCCTCGGAGGGGAGGGGGGTCTCAGATCCCCATCTTACCCGAGAAGATCTCCCCGTCGGTGGTGAGCAGTGCAGCTCCCACTGGGAAGTGGCTGTAGGGGCAATAGGCGCAGGTTTTGGCCTCCCGGCTGCGGCGCAGCAGGAGCTGGAGATGGTCACCCTGAGGCTGGCCCGGGGGGACAGCAGGGAACGGGCTCTGCCCGCCTCCCTCCATTCCTGCGCCCGCCTGCCCTGCCCGCTGACGCCGCAGTTAAATATTTCCTCGCCTGGAAAATAGGCTGGCCGGGACGCCGGGATAACGCCCCAGCATGCAGCTGAACTCCGGGAAGCATCCTCAGGGGCAGCCCTGGCCCCCAAAGCACCGTGTTCAGGGATTCCCACATCCTCTCCCTGCCTGCTGCCTCATTTTTTCCAATTTCTCCTGTTTTCGTTATTTACTTCCTCCTTTCTCTGTCCCAGCAGAATATTTTTCCGTCGCCATCCCGGAGGTTTTTTCCTCCTCAGTTCAAAACTGGTTCTGTGGCTCCACAGGAAAATGTCCTTAAATCATTCCCGGGGGGAAGGAACAACAGCTCCTGATCAGTGAGGTCAAAAGAAATAAATTAATATGATTGAAAGCATAAAAAAATATGTCACATTTTCCCAGTTCTTCTAACTACAGGCAGCAGGGGAAAGTGGCTGAAGACACAGGTGGTCAAAATCCCAATTTCACATGCCCTCATGCTGGAGCCCAAATTCAGTTTGGCTGGTGCTTCATGGGAATCAGCCCACACAAGCTAAAGAGCTCCCGAGTGATCATCAAATTGCTTTTTAATTAAAGATTTCTCTATTTTCCCCTTTGCCCAAGGAGCTTCCTGCCCCATTTTCTAGCTGCAAGGACGGTTGTCACAGCCCCCAGGGATTTATCACTGCGATTTTTGTCCAGTTTGTTGGATTTTGGGAGGATTTTGACCTTACCTGCTGGTTTTGCCAGCAAATCTCGCTGCTGGGTCGCTGCTGAGGAGCCACAACAGGCTGGGAAGCAGCATCCAAACTGGAAGTGGCTTCTGATGGGGCTGAAACTCTGGGAGCTGAAACAGAGTAGGGGACAGTGAGATCACCATAGGCACTCCAAGAAACCAAAGCTGGGGTGCCGAGAAGGGTATTGTCCAAGGGATAACCAGGAAACCCATCTCCCACACACTGTCAGGGTGCTTGCTCACTCTGGAACCCAACGATGACAGCTCACTACTTGCCAGGGCAGTGAGTGAGAGGAGGGATTGGCAGCCCTGAACCAGCCCACAGCTCTTTTTTTTGCAGCTTTCAAGTGCAAACCCAGGTTGTTTTCCCCTATAACACGATGCAGAATATCCCTTGCCCCCAGAATTTGGGAGAAAAAAGGAAAACCAGTCCTAGGGCAACTTGTGGGCGGCACTGTGGGATCAAACCAGTGTAGAGGGACACTGCAGCCCCCCACCGACCCCAGTAATGTGGGAATCTGTAAATAAAGAAGCTTTCGGGGTGGGTTCACACCTGCCCTCTCAATATGAACATCGAGCAAGTGCACACAGTCCTCACCTCAGTCAATGAGAGCAAGAATAGAAATTATGAAAGACAGAGGCTAGCATAGATAGAAATCTCCCTCATTAGCACTAATTCCCTAATTGCCATCTCCCCAAAACCATTCTTGCACAGGGAGCAAACCACACAGCCCATGTTTGCATCAGAAAAGCTGAAAAACAGACAAATTCATGCATTTTTTATTATTTTGGCTGCAAAAACCTACTAGGCTGTCGAGGCCATGGCAGTGAGAGAGTGAGGCTGGTGCTGTCTGCCTGTGAAGCTGCTATTTTAAGGTTCTATTTGCTTCACTCAAACTGCAGAAAATCTGGGAAGCTGCTGGGAAATGGCTTCCTGTTCCCTGCAACATCCTGCTCTGATTTTCTTCCCCAAGCAAACTAAAAATGGGGGCACATGGTGTTATTTTACCACTTTCTCCTCCCCATTTTTCAATCTCAAGGCAAACAAGGCATCCCCAAACCCAGGGGTCTCCCTGCTTTACATCCAGATGGTTTTAAAAAAGAAAAAAAAAAGGTGGAAATCAGGGTTTGAGCCAAAGGCACTGAATCCTGAGCAGCCTCAGACTCCACTGCAGGGCTGAAACCTTGCAGTGCTCCCCAGAAGCTCCCCTCGAGCTGTGCCATGGGGAAATTAAATTCCATTTCTCCCGAAGAGAAGCTGTCCTTGGGCCTCGGCCAGAGATAAAAGCAACAGGTTAAAAACCAGCTCAGCCCAAAAGGAGAGGACCAGTAAGGAGGTCTGACTTGCTTGGAAATAACAGAGCAAATGCAAGGTTTGGAGGAAAAAATGCCAGCAAACCTGCAGGATCTGCAAAATCTGGCACACACCCTTGTGCAACGTACTGATTGGGGGGGGAAATCCCCACCTTTTTGTCGTTCCAGTGTCAGAAGCCATCATCTGACCCTCCCAAAATCATCCCCCCACCTGCGTGGGAAATTAGGGAATTTCCCCTCACGCCGGTGGGTTTCGGCGCTGGGGGTCTGGCTGCTGCATGGGGATAGGGGGCTTGATTCCCCCCCCGGCTTCCTATCCCTGCCGGGGCACGGAGCGGGCGCGCACGGAGCCGGCGGGGGCCGTTCACCGGCGGGGGCCGTTCACCGGCGGGGGCCGTTCACCGGAGGCTCCCCGCGTGCTCGGGGAGGTGGAGCAGCCCACGGAGAGCCGCGTCCCCGCAGCCGCCGCCGCCGCTCCCGCAGCATCAGGCGCAGGCGGCACCCGGAACGCGGTGGCTCCTCGGCTCCGCATCCTCCGTGGGCAGCCGGATCGGGTACGGGGCCGCGTCCCGCTGCCGGGGTAGGGGACTTCACCCCCTGCGCGGGGGGCGCGGGGACACCCCCCAAACCGGCTTCGGGGCTTGAGGGGGTGGTCCCGCTGCTTGCGAGCGAGGCCGGGATTAGCGGAGAGGAGCCGAGATGCTGCCCTGGCGCCGGAGCAAGTTCGTGCTGGTGGAAAATGAACGTAAGTGCAAAGGCAAGAGCCTGGGGCCGGGGCTGAGCTACGCGGCGCTGCTGGCCGGCTTCCTCCGCTCCTGCCCGGACCTGCTGCCCGAGTGCCCGCTGGAGCGCCTGGGCAGCGTCTTCCGCGGGAAGCGCCAGAAAGTGGAGCTGAACAAGGAGGACCCGACGTACACGGTGAGGTACCTGGGCAACGCCGTCACCCTGCACGCCAAGGGCGAGGGCTGCACCGAGGAGGCTGTAGGCAAGATCTGGGCCAAGAGCGAGGCGGGCGCCGGCGGGGCCAAGATGACGCTGACGCTGGGCCCTCATGGCATCCGCATGACGCCCTGCGAGAAGGGGACCCGCCGGCCGGGCCACGCGTACCTGCTGCACCGCATCACCTATTGCGCCGCCGACCGCCGGCACCCCAAGGTGTTCGCCTGGGTGTACCGGCACCAGGTGAAGAACAAGGCGGTGGTGCTGCGCTGCCACGCCGTGCTGGTCTCCAAGGCCGACAAGGCACGCGCCATGGCCCTGCTCCTCTACCAGACCTCGGCCTCCGCCTTCAACGAGTTCAAGCGCCTCAAGAGGCAGAGCGATTTCCGCCACGTCCAGCAGCAGCTCCTGGGCGACGCCATCGTGCCCTTGGTGCCCCTCCGCAGGCTGCTCAACGCCAAGTGTCCCTACCGCCCGCCGGCCGAGCGGGCCCGCTGCGCCCCTCGGCTCAGCTCCATCCTGGAGGAGGAGGAGGAGGAGGCCTTCAGCGCCGGGACACCCTTGGGGGACCCCGAGCGAATGGCCGTGCTGCGGCTGGCCAGCGACATGAGGGGATGCAGCCTGCACGGGCCCCAGCCCGCCGTGTGCTGAACGCCGGCGGCCGCGGGGCACGAGGTGCCCTCCCTGCGCCCCAAGCCAGTCCTGGACCCTCCTCGGGGATCAGTCTGGACAAGACAGAGGCTCCGTTTGCAGGAAGACCCATGGTGGGGGTGGGTTTGCACCCCAGGGACCCCCCAGCTCCGCACATGAACCTCCTCTCGTGCCTCCTCCGCAGCGGCCATAATAATAAAATTTATGTGTGTTTTCTGCGGTGTGACGGCGCCTGTGTCTCGCCCGGACCCTGGCGGACGACAGAGTTAAACTCGGCGCTGAGGCAATTTGGGGGGTTTATATTGCATTTACCCCTCGAAAGGCAAGCCAAGGAGGGGGGGCTGCGGGGTCCACGGTGCTTTCCTGCGGCACCGAGGGCGGGGGAGACCTGCTCCGCGTAGTCATGGCAACTTGATTTTTTTAAATATAGAGCTGGAGGGGCAGCTGTGCCGCCCACATCGGGGGAGCAGTGACGGGGGTTTGGCCCCTTGGACCCCACTGGAGAGCAGAACATGGCTGCACCAACCTCCCCCTTCCAAATTAGCACCAAGGGCCTGAAGATCAATAATTTATGAAAAATTGCTATTTTTTTTCTTCCCCTTTTGCTGCTTTCCCAGAATAAGCGATGGTAAGGAGATGGGGGAGTGGGGATGGGCTGGGGGGGTCTTGTGTCCTCGCCAGCCGGGACCTGCCACCCTGCCATGGCCCTTGGTGGGGCAGGGGAAAAGGACTCTGAAAAGTGGGGCTGGGGGCTGCATCCTGAGGCTCGCAGTGCGGGGACCACGTGGTGCTGCTGCCCCACAGCCAGTGAGGGCTTGTAACTCCTTCCCCAAGGTGCTTTAGGGCTGGGATTTGGGGAGATATCCCCTCCCAGCCACTGGGGGACAGGTTTTCGTCTGACCACTGCCCCCTAAATTTAGCAGAAGGGTGAGATTTGGGTTGTCCCCTGACCCCCAAGGTGGTAGGGGGGGTCCGGGGGGGGGGTACAGGGGATGCTTCCCCCCGCGCCCAGGTGCATTAGGATTTGGGGCCAGCTGCCAAGATCCTGAGGGATGGCTGGGATTTGGGCTAATCCCCCGCAGATACTGGTGAGGCTGGAGCTTGATGTGCTCCCCAAGACCCCAGGCTTGAGGTGGGGGTAAAGGGGTGGGGAGGCTGCGACCTGTCCCGCCCCCTCCAAACTCCCAAGGATGGGGTTTATCCCCCGTAAACCTCCGTGGACCCGGGATCTGACCCGCCACCTCTGTGGGGAGTACTCTGTGTTACCCCGCACCCCAAGAGGGTTTTGTGGAGCCCCCGCCCGGCCTGGCGGACCCCCCGGCTCGATGGCGGCGCTGCGGCTGCCGGAACGGTGCTCGTGACGCCATCGCCACGCGCCGGCGCGGCGGGCGGTTGCCGTGGTAACGGCGGGCCTGGCGGCCATGGAGGGCGGCGGGCGGCCCTCGGCCGCACAGGCCGTGCTCTTGGCCACCAGCACCGCCATCACCGCCCTGCTCTACTCCATCTACCGGCAGAAGGCTCGCGTGGCCCGCGGCCTCGAGGTGGGTGTGGGGGGTGCGACGGGGGAATGCATGTGCCCGGCCCCCGAGCCGCGGCCTAGTCGCCCCGGCTGAGCCGCGGCCTCTGTTTGCTCCCCGCAGGGCGCCAGGAAGGTGCGGCTCGACGGGGACCTGCGGGCCGTGCTGCTGGAGGCGCCCGGACGCTGCGTGCCCTATGCAGTCATAGAAGGTAGGGTCGTGTCAGGAGGATTAATCCACAAACACCAGAGGTTTATGTACAAAAAGGAGACAGAGGAGTCCTATAACTTTATTCGAATCAAGGGAGAAGTCGTGGGCATTTACCATGGGATCTCTCAAATTACTAGAGGACACAATCTCCTTTTTATTCTCATTTCCCAGCTGTATTTCCCTCTCTTTCCCTATTGTCTGAGGCACTTGAGAGGTACAGACTGCCCGAAACAGCTGATACCAGAGATTGCCTTCTAATGTATAACCTCACCCACCTCTTTCCTTTCCCTTGTGTCAGTCAGTGGAATTCCTGTGGAGTTTATGGTTCTTCCCATTGTTTCTTTTATCTCACAGTATCTAGTTTTATCTATCAGCAGCCCCATAGTTTGTTTGTAAAGACAAATCCCTCATTCCTTTCACACAGGACCCGAAGCGATGCCCGAAACGGGGGTGGGGGGCACATCCTGCCCCACAGCAGCTTCTCACCCGGGGGATTTCATCCCCAGCTCCTCCTCCTGTGCCCATCAGGTCATATCCCTCCCACCTAGCAGCCACAGACTCCTGACAGCAGAAAACACAGGCTCTCAGCCCTTTTGCCCCCCATCTTAGAACTCTAGAATGGTTTTGGTTGGAAGAGACCTTAAAGCTCATCCAGTGCCACCCCTGCCATGGGAAGGGACACCTTCCACTGTCCCAGGGTGCTGCAAGTCCCATCCAACCTGGCCTTGGGCACTTCAGGGATCCAGGGGCAGCTCAGCTGCTCTGGGCACCCTGTGCCAGGGCCTGCCCACCCTCACAGGAAGGAAAGGATTTCTTCCTAGCAGCCCATGGAAACCTGTCAGTGTGAAGCCATTCCCCTGGTCCTGTCACTCCAAGCACTTGTCCAGGGTTTGTTGAAGGAGCCTCACCTGCCCTTGGTTCTCATTGCAGGTGTGGTGCAGTCAGTGAAGGACACCCTGAGCAGTCAGTTTGTGGAGAACTGCAAGGGGGTGGTTCAGAGGCTGACACTGCAGGAGCACAAGATGGTGTGGAACAGAACCACCCACCTCTGGTATGTACCTGGTACCCTCAAACACCTGTGGTGTCCCTGGGTGGTCTGACACCCTGAAATGGCCTCAGGCATGGCCAGAGTGACCAAGTGCCTCAAAGCTGGGTCCCAAAGTAGCCCCCACAGTGACAGCTGCCATAACAGGGGGTTGGCTGATTTTAGGGCTTTCACAGGGGGGCTGGAGGAGAAGAGCACATTGAGTAACCCAACGTGGGCTGAACTTTGATCAGCCCCACCTTGTTACAGAAGTGGCCAGAGGATGGCAATTCCAAAAAAAACCCACTTGCAGAACAGAAATTAATTGGATTTGGGTGATCCCTACAACCAGGGGACCTGAGGAGAGTCCCAGAACTGCTGAAACAGAGCCCAGTGATGCTGTTTGTTAAGTATTTGGTAACGCTTACCAAATTGGGATGTGGGACACATGATGCTTCTCCTCATAGGATGGTTTCTGACAGCTGGGAGTGCCACAGGTAGGTGAGGAAGTAGGTGGGGACAGGGGAAGCCCTCACTACTTGTGGAGCACTGAGTGAGGGTAGAGTGGCCTCGTGCACACCTGGACAGTGCCATGAAGGGACAGGTGTTCTCCAGAGACCCATATCAAAGAAATTCTGCTCAGGGTATGTCCCATCTGGCAGTCCCCAGAACCAGCAGGTCATTCCAGGCTGTGTTTCCCATCAGGGGAAGTCAGTTCACTTCCCCCCCTTCTCCCTCACAGGAACGACTACGAGAAGATCATCCACCAGAGAACCAACACCACCCCCTTCGACCTGGTCCCTGCTGAGGATGGCGCCGGCGTCACCGTCCGCGTGATGAAGCCTCTGGAGGCTGCGGAGCTCAGCCTGGAGACAGTGTATGAGAAATTCCACCCTTCTGTCCAGTCCTTCACGGACGTCATTGGCCACTACATCAGCGGGGAGCGTCCCAAGGGCATCCAGGAGACAGAGCAGATGCTGAAGGTGGGCACGGCCCTGACCGGGGTGGGAGAACTGGTCCTGGACAGCGCCACCATCAAGCTGCAGCCCCCAAAGCAGGGCATGCCCTACTACCTGAGCTCCCTGGATTTCGAGTCCCTGCTGCAGAAACAAGAGTCCAGCGTCCGGTTTTGGAAAATCCTGACAGTCGTTTTCGGCTTTGCCACCTGCGCCGTGCTCTTCTTCCTGCTGCGGAAGCAGTACCGGCACCACCGGGAGAGGCAGCACCTCCGGCAGATGCAGGAGGAATTCCGGCAGGCCCAGGAGCGCCGGATGAACACAGAGGGGGGGGAGGTTCTCAAAAACGCCTGCGTGGTCTGCTTGAGCAGCACCAAATCCTGCGTTTTCCTGGAGTGTGGCCATGTCTGCTCCTGCCACGAGTGCTACCAGGCTCTTCCCCAGCCAAAAAAGTGCCCAATCTGCAGGCAGGGCATCACCAGGGTAGTTCCCTTGTACAACAGTTAATTTTTTGTGGTTCTCGGGGGGGAGGCTTTGGATTTAAAGCTGCCACTGGCAAAGGGTTTTGTCGCCTCGCTGCTTGGGTGGTGGATTTTGGGGAAGGGGAGGGAATTTGAGGGAGTGGGTGCTTTACCAGGGGTGCAGAACTGAGTCTGAAAAGATGACTCTACAGCTGATCAGGGCTTACACTGTGCTCTGGAGGTGTTTTTGAGAGATGATTCCTTGCAAAGGGTGAGGTGATTGGGGGGAGATGCAGCTTGAAGCTCTTCTGTTAAGGTTTGGGCTCCCAGGGTTTGTGTCATGGTTACAGAGACTGCAGCCCCTTACTCAGGTGATAAAATGTATTAAGGGACCTGGGAGGCTGCAGAATTCCTGTGAGGCTGCCAGAGGGCTGCAAGGCCTAACAGAGCAGGAGGGGCTGTTGGAGAGCTCGTACTGGGGGGGTGAACACAGGTAATTCTGTGATCCCCCTGAAATGGCTTTGTCACGCCAGGCTATGAGGAGGGGGATGTGAGAATGCTGTGGCTAATGGCTGATGGCTGTGCTTGGCTTGGCTTGGCTTGGGATAGCAGACAGGGTGTGAAGTAATAAAATAGGATGAAAAGTGTGTCTGTGTCTGGTTGTTCCATGGGAGTGGTGAGGTTTGTCCTCCCTGGGGTGGACACAGTGAGCCTGGATCATCCCGAGCCACGATGGAAGTTGGCTGAGGGAGGGAACCTGTCCCCCCTGCACTGGATGTGACAGTCACTGCTCTCCCCTCATGACACAGGTGGTGCCAAACCCCCGAACTGATACAAAAAAAGGAAAATTCCCTTCCCTGACACTCCTATTTTGCCATAAATTCCATATGCACCCAGGAGGGTTGATGGACCCAAAGTGCTGCTGAAATTAACATTTGCTGGGGAGGACAGTTAGAGAAAGATGCCTGGGGAATGAGGGAACCTCAATTGAAAACCCCAGGACTGAGGCAGCCCCTGGGCACTCCTGCCCCATCTGATGCTGGCAGACAGGCAGAGCTGTCCACATCCCCCAGGCACACTTAAAAAGAAACATTCCCATCAACTGGCATTTAAAACCCCCTAAATTCAACTGTGAAAATGATGGATTGTTTCTTCATTAAACATTGACCAGAGCCGGGCAGTGTCCAAAGGCCGTTCTGGCTGTGAGACACAAATCCACGGCTGGATTTTGAGGAGGAGCAGATCCCCGGTTATTCCAGTGCCGGGAAAAGGCCGCGTCCCACCAGCGGTAGATGGCGGTGGCTGCCTGCAGGGCGAGGCAGCCCTCGAAACAGAATCCCAGAGGGAACAGCCGGAATACAGCTCAAAAAGCCACACTGCAGCCCGAAAACCCAGAATACAGATTGAAACGACAGAATCTCATCTGCTGGAAGAGGTGTCACTCCTCTTCAGGGGAGCAGCCACCCCAAAAAGCCTCATCCCCTCGCTGGGGATGGCAGGGAGGTCAATCCCCCTCAGAACAGCGCAGGACCAGTGCAGGACACGGCCTCAGTGTTTTGCCCAGGAATGGAGCATCAGGCAAAGCCTAAAAATACACCTTGGAGGGGCTGTGCTTCCCCATTACCCCTGGCCTCCTGTTTCCAAGCTTTCCCTGTGATATCTCGGGCGTAGCCGCAACCTTACGTAAGGATCTGACAGCTCGGGGGCGGGCGGGAGTGCAGGGGAGAGGGGCTTGTGCAGCTCTGGGGGGTGAGGATTTCAGCAAACGAGGGCTTTGCAGATGGGAGCAGCCCCAGGACACCGGACCCCACCCCTGGCACCCCCAGGCACCCTGTCCTTCCATCCTGCTCGGCCCCAAAATGAGCCCGGCTCCCGATTCCAGAGAAATCCTGTAACTCAGCCTTGCACAAACAGGTTCTTTGCTGCTGTTGCTACTGTCCTCCTGCTCCACTTCGTGGGAGATGCACCACAGATGCCTGAACACCCCAACATAGCCGTGATCTGTCCCAATATGTTATCCCCGACATTCCCATCACTCACTTTGCCAGGCAATAACCCCCATGACACACACTGTTGTGGCAGCTCTGCACAGCAAACCCTACGGAAAGCTCACAGTGACTCAGAAGTGCTCCTGCAGTGCCCCAGGAGAGGCTCGTGCAGGGCCGGGTCCTGGGGGCCCACAGCCAAGCACGCCCAGTCCCCCCGTGCTGCAACCCCCCCGAAGTGCCAGAAGCCCCCAGAAGCCAGCCCAGCTCATTTCTGCTGGGCTCTGCAGGGCACGTGAGGCTGTGCCCAGGGCTCCTGAGAACTGGCGCTGGGCTCCCAGCGGCGTGGAGGGGTTAGTCCCAGACTTTCCAGGAGTGGCTGAGGGGGCCCACTCTGAACTCCCTAAACGTGTCTGTGGGGTGGTCTAGGCTCCCCAGACGCGGCTGTGGGGCAGCTCTGGGCTCCCCAAAAGTGCTGTGGGGCCAAGCTCTCACAGGGTCCTTGCAGAACAGCTCCGGACTCCCCAGGGATGCTGAGGGGCAGGTTGGGGAATCCTGAGGATGAAGCGAGGCAGCTCCGGGCTCCGCAGGCCGTCTCCTAGGCAGCTCTGGGATCTTCAGGGACGCTGCGGGATACCCCGAGGATGCTCCGGGACAGCTCCGTGCTCCGCGGGGAGCCTGCGGGGCAGGCCCGGCCTCCTTGAGGATGCTCCGCGCTCCCCGGGGACGCCGCGGGGCAGGCGGCGGGGCAGTCCCGGGGATCCCCGCCTCCGCGGCGGCGACGGGCTCCTGGCCGGCGGGCAGGGCAAGCGGCCGCCCAAGCTGGGGCAGATCGGCCGCAGCAAGAGAGGTGGGTGCCGGAGGGACCGGGGCGCACCGGGAGCTGCCCGGGATGCGGGACACGGCCCCAGGGATGCGGCGGGATGCAGCGGGTATCCCGCGGGAGGTTTGGCATCGCGTACCGGGGAACTTCCCCGGGGATGCAGGGCACCGGGGACCATCCTCAGGGACCGGGCACGATGACCGGGCTCCCTGAGGATGTCGGGCATCGTGTCCCGTGGAGCTTCTCCAGGGATGCAGGGCACTGGGGACCGTCCCCAGGGACAGGGTATGGTTCACCGGGCTCCCTGGGGGATGTTGGGCGTCGTGTTCCGTGCATCTTCCCCGGGGATGGGGCACCAAGCACCTTTCGGGGATGCAGGGCACCGAGAAACGTCCCCGGCGACGGGGCACGATGCACCAGACTCCCTGCAGGATGTCAGGCATCACGTCCCAAGGACTGTTCCCGGAGTGTTGGGTGGCCGGGACCTTCCCTGGGGACAGGACATTGTGCCCTGGGCACTTCACCCGGTATAGGGCAGCAGGGACCTTCCTCAGGGACAGGGCATCATTCCCTGGGGACCATCCGCAGGGCACGGAGGTGAGGGGACCTTCCTTGGGGACATGTCCTTTGCCAGGATTCCCCAGGGACAGGGCATCACTGCCGGGGCGTGCGACACTGTGGCCGCTCCCTGGGGACGGGGCAGGGCGCACCGGGTACCCTGCGGCGTGTCGGGAGCCGTGTAGCTTTGCCACACGGGGGTGTGGGACCCCTCCAACCCCCCCCGGGGTGACCTTGGGCGGGGGGAGCACGGCGGCAGAAAATTAATCGCGCTTCTGTTTCTTTCTGCTTTCTAGTGGTTATTGAAGATGATAGAATTGATGATGTGCTGCAAAACCTCTCCGAAAAGGCCCCTCCCGGTGTTTAAAGCCTCCCTGGGGACGCTGGGCTGAAGCCCGGGGTGAGGTCGGTTTACAATGGCCCGGGTGATCGGCAGAAAATAAACCCCGGGAGCGCCGGGAGCGCCCGCCTGCAGCCCCGCGGCCCCGCGGCTCGTCCTGCCCTCCGGAGACGCGCGGAGGGGAGGGCGGCGAGCGAGCCGGAGCCCAGCCATGAATTCAAAAATGATAATAAATTAAAAAATATCTATGTAATCGGGAAAATAGTCACCTGCTTCAACCCCCCCACCCCGAGGGATGGACGGAGGAAGTCACGGCGCGGCTCTGAATCACTCGCGATCGCTTTTCACGGGCTGATGAACCTTGTGCCGCGCTAGATCGGGGGGTAAGAGGAAAGGGGGCAGCGGGAGATGGGGGGAGTTGGGGGAACAGCCCCTGGAGTCTCCCTCCGGCCAGGGTTGTTCCCAGCGGGCACCTTGTTTACATGATTTAATCTTGCAAAAATGAATCCGTGCACTTGGATGTACCACGCTATCCCCTTCTGTATGAGTTTCTTTTTTTTATGTTGATGTCTTTGGATGTTGGGAAATTATATAAAATAGATATATATATATATATTTAATTTTAGTCACATTTTAAGGTTCTCGAGGGGGAAAACCAAAACTTTTATAAAGGAAAGGCCTGAAGGAAGAATTGCTGGTTTATTTTTTAAAGCTTGTACTTCTTGGTTGCTGTGAGCAAGGGGACAGATTTTATATGTACGGGGGGGTGGGGGGACGCTCAGCTTTTCTAACTACCATGCAGTCTGTAGTGTGGGTGATCTTTTTTTTTTTTCCTTATATTGTGGCAGTTTCCTCTCTTTAATAGACTGTATTAAAACATATATATAAAAGAAATTATTTAATGTAATCACAAGAGTGCCAAACACTTGGAGATGCTGGAGGGCAGCGATTCCCTCCCCGAGATGAGCAGCACTTGGAGCTTTCTGCTCTTTCTAGGGCTCGGTTGATCTCTCGTGGGGCTTTCTCTGACTTCTCTTTTCTAATCTTTCTTTTTAACTATTTTGCATGACGTGCATAAAAACAAAAGGGGAAAAAAAAGGTGGGGGGAGGAACAAAAAGCGCCGCTGGCGCCGGGGCTTGGTTCTTGTTTCTGTTTGCGATTGACTGACAGACCTCAAGGCAGGTTTTTCTTTCCTCCTTTTCTTAAATATTGTGTATGTTGCACTTTTATCCACTACACAGGGCTATTTCTGCAATGTCCGAATAAAAAGGAAAATGAAACAAAACGGAAAAAAAAATTATAAATGTGGATCTGCCATGTTTTCCCGTGGGCTGCCAGGGCCAAGCACCATGAGCATCCCTCCCTGTCCCCCTAAATAATCCCAAAATAACTAATGAAGACCTCCCCACTCTCTAGCACAGATCCCTGGTCATGCTGAATAATTAATTGTAATTAATATTTATTTGTGGGATTTTTTTTTTATGGGAAAACTCTTCAGGGGCACAAATTTAATGGAAAAATTCAATGTTGGGTCCTGAAAGTGGCTGTTGGGGATGGGGAATAAAAGGTGGCTTCCCCTTCACTGATGGGGAAAGCTGTGGGAAATGGACATTTTCCTTCCAGTATTGCCTCCTTTCCCCCCAAAACCCAAATCCTGGTGTTAAAAAAGGCCATTATCCCTTCTGCCCACGCCACCGAGGGCATGAGCCAACCTCTGTGCCCAGGGAACAAGAATATCAATATGGATGGGAAACAGGTCCAGGGGTGGGATTTTATTGCAAAGAAAATCATATATTGCAATAAAAGCAGGATGCCACTGAGCTGGGATTTGTACAGGATGACCTAGGGGCAGATGGATTAATTTGGGGTGGCACAGGGAGCTGGGGTGTGAAGGCTGCACAGTGCTCCTGTCCCCACCACCTTTGCTATTTATTGTTCTATTTTTAACCCACACGGGCTCTCCCACATCCAGGATATGATGAGGAGCTTTGCTAAATTGGTCCCTTGAAAAATCCCCAATTATTTTCAATTTTTCCCCAGCAAGTTCAGCTCTGAGGTTGTGGCTGTATGGATTGGACATGGCACACACAGTTTTGGCCCCAGGATTTTCTGGGCTGGGGGACCTGTTGCACCTCCAAACCACGAGGTGGCCCCCAGAAGGGAGTTTTTTTTCTCCCAAACTAATGGGTTTTGCCTCAGTCAGCACCTGTGGGCAAGCCCAGGGCTCTGGGAGAGCAGACATAGCCAGAGAGGAGCAAAGCATCCCACACGTGCCGAGGACACAGCGCTTGGGAGCTCGTTAGGCACAAAACCATGGGCTGGATGCAGCACTGGGTTAATTAAGTTTACCAAAAAGCCCCTTTTTTTATTAAAACCTATAGGTTTTTATGAAAAACCTAAAGTCTGTGGGTCTGCCAGGCCCAATTTCCCACTTCATTCCATACATCAGAAGACCTCTGAGCACTTAAACCACCCTGAAACCGAGATCCATCTCTGGGTGCTCCGAGGATGGGATCCCCCCCAAAACACCTGGATGCCCAGGAGAGGCCGGTAATGAACCAGAGAAAGCCTGAAGCCAGAGGGGGAAGGGAGGCTGAAAGAAGAGGAGATTCTGCTAAATTATAAACCGCTCTTTGATATGCATCTTTCATGCACGGCACATAAATAATGGAGCAGGAGAGCCCGGCGAGATCGCGTAGGGGAGGATGCGGGATGGAGGGGCGAGGAGAGAGGGATTCACGAGGAATGGTGGGCAAAGATGCACCCAAGAGACCAAGCCGGGCATCCCGCGCGGCCGGGAGATGGTATTCTGAAGGAGGATTTAAGGATTAAACTGGCCTCGGGGCAGGAGTTTATTGCATACATTATTTAACAGATGGCCCAACGCAGGCGGCGGCTGCCTGCGGTCTCCCCGGTGACCTTGGCTGGGAGATGCCGGAGCCGGGAAGGGAGCCTGGTGCTATCACCACGCTCCGGTTACAGGGATCAGAGGGAAAAAAAAAAAAACTGAGCCAAACCCCAGAAGCCAGCACCCAGCAGCTCCAGAGCCAAATCCCCATGGAAACTGCAAAAATCCCCACCCATCCCTGCCCATATGGGCTGCTTGTTTTGGCAGGAGTGGGAAAAAAAGAAGGAAAAAAAATGTACAGAAAAGAGCCATTTGCAAGTTTATTTACTGGGGGAAACTTGGCACCTTTGGAAAAGCAGGGTGCAAAGGTCCCAGCGACACCCAGAGCACTTGTGAAATCCCACTCCCATGCCCAAAAATGCACTTTAATCCCATTTTCCCAGGGATTTTGGTCTTGGGGGAAGGTGCTAACACAGTTGCTCCTGCAGCAAAGCCAGCCCAGACTGCTTACAGCCAGAGCCAGGGTGCACCTTCATTCACCTCTAACGCTGCTCGTATTCCACGAGCTTTAAGACACCAGCCCCTGGAAGCCCCCCAGCATGACACCAGTCCTGGAGGGGCTCAGAGCAATGGACAGCGATTCTGGGGCTGGATCAGTCTCCTCACCACTCATTTCCCTCATCACCTAGGCAGTAACTCAGAAAAAGAAACCAAAATTGAGGGCAGTGTGTTGCAGCCGGGGCAGAGCAGAGCAGGGGGAGTGGGTGAGTCCCCCAAAGCTCTTCCCAAAAGGACACCCATGAAGTAACTGCCCAAAATAAATATTCTCTCTTTTTTTTTTTTTTTTTTTTGCTTTTCTTTCCCCTCCTCCATCAAAACTAGGGCATGTTAAACTAGGCCAGCACTCCTAAAGTAATTTATTTATCATGGGGGGGAGAGAGGAGGGACAGCACAGGCTGCAGAAGGGGATGCTCCATCCCGCCCCCAAATGCCATGGGTTTGGGGAATAAAATGGGTCAGTCCTTCCATCTTCCCTTGTTGAAAAATCACAATTACTCGGAAGGAGGCAGCTTTAGTGATCTTTGGTGGAGAAGACACAAAACTGGTCATTTTAATGGTCTCAAACCCTTTTTGATCCATCCGCTCGACTGTTTTCACCGCTGGGGTTCATGTTTTGTACTGTGGCATTAGACACAAAATACACTTTAGAAAAATGAAAAATGGAAAAAGACATGAAAGAAATTGTACCCTCCTTAAAAACTTGGGGTTTTTTTCTGCTTTTTAACGCATAATGAGAAAAACTCAGTGGCTACCTGAAATCTCTCCA
Organism: Irena cyanogastra; assembly: GCA_013397155.1. Lineage (NCBI taxonomy): Eukaryota > Metazoa > Chordata > Aves > Passeriformes > Irenidae > Irena > Irena cyanogastra. The sequence continues at coordinate 598,856 of VWZV01017441.1, read as the reverse complement.
TCTATCCCTGCCAGAGAATGAGGCTGCCCAAGAGGGATTTGGGATGCAGCATCATCCTGCTGCATGCTCTCCCATCAGTCATGGCCTTGGAGCTTTTTTGGGGGCTTTACCTTTGGGTCTCCCCATGGGAAGAGTGGCTTCTGGGGGGGATGGAACCCCGGTGTTGCTTGTTTGGGGGCCTTTGGGGGCTGCGGGTCTGCCTTTCCTGGGATCTTTGTCCCACAGCCACTAGAGGCCACTGAGGCTCTGTGCTCCCAGCTGATTTATTCAGGCAGGACATTTGGACATGCATTGGCACCCTGAAGTCTAAAAGGGGCAAATCCACGGAGGCAGCAAAACTGGGGAAAGGCAGGGCAGAGAAGAGTTGTCCCTGAGCTCTGCAGGTGTCTCCAGGGGCATCCCCACAGGGAACAGGGGCACTTTTCCCAAATCTGCCAAGCCACTCAGCTGCCCAGACTTGTGCTGAGCACTAGCAGGAATTTTGTGTGTCCTACCCCAAACTAATCTCCAGAGGACAGGGAAATGCTGCCCCACATGCAGCATCCTTCCTGGGCTCACCAGGAATTCCATGGAGAGGTCAAGAAGACACTCCCATGGTGTGGCATTCCTTACCTTGGGAATATTCTTCAAGAAAATCCCCAGATCCCTGCTGCTGCTGCCTTGGGGAGCCTGGGAGTGGAGCTGCCTGCCTCCCCAGGCTCCTTATTTTCATTTTGCCTGGAGTTAAAATTTTCTAGGATATTCTAAACAGCCGTTCCCACTTAGGAGGGAAACATCCGACGTCTTCATTTACACACTGCTCCAGGTGTCAAACTGTTGCACAACAATAACAAGTAGGAGACACCTCACCCAAAAAAACGGGAGCATTTCCAGCTGGAGACAAACGCAGCAGCAGATGCTCAGATAAAACCCCAACCTGAGAACAGCACCAGGCTCTGCAACCTGGCCAAAGCCTTCCCAGAGAAACATACAGTGTTTGGGAGGGGGATTGTATTTTTTGGGAGGCTGGGATATCTGTGCTGCCTCACATTTGGGTATTTTCAGACCCTCATCGAGCAGGTGAGAATGGCCACTGCCTTCTCAGGGCTGCCTCAGATCCCAGCCTCACTGGCTTTAAAGAAGATTCCCTGCCACAGATTTTTCCAAGACAATTCCTCCCCTGAGTTTCAGCAGGATGTGCCTGTGATAGCAATTGCCCTGTTAAATTCCTGTCGGTAATGCCACACCAGGAACATGAAGGAATATGAAGAAAACCAGAGGAATTTGGGCTCCCCTCCATGTTACAACACCTCAATTATTAATACATACAGTATTACATTATGTAATACTATATAATATTATGTAATATACATGGTATTATATAATACCTACAATGGTATATATATAATTTTTGCAGAGATAAATGTGACACTCTCACGAGCCCTTTCCTTTGCAGGTATCCCACCCTGCTCACCCTTTCCCATGGGCAAAGGGGAGCAAAGTGGGAACATCTCAGAGTCCCTGGAGCTCTGTGAGCATGACTCGAAGCATCAGCCCCTTCTCGGGGTGGGGGGAATAAAAGAAAATAAAGGAAAATAACCAGACCACAAAAATAAATCCCCAAACGGGCCATGTGACACAAGACTCTGAAATACCCGGCGGTGAGTCACGGTGTGGAGATGGGGCTGATCCAGCTCTGACTCAGCCCGGGCAGCTGGTGCAGCCTGTTTGTGTCCCCCCCACAACTCCTGTTTCCCATTTTTGCTCCAAACCTGCTCAAATATAAATAAATACTCTGTGACTAAGAGACACGTGGTGGGGCTCAGCCCGCAGCAGCCCCTTCAAGCCCCCCTAATTCCTGGTGGTTCCACAAGGGCTGGACACACCAGTATCCCGCAAAAGCCAGGCCTGGGCACCATTGAAGTTTTTAAAGTGTTGTTTAAAATACGTATTTTTGGAGGGGGAAACACACACACAGGAGGTTCTTGCTGATGCCACGTCAAGGAAGCACTTGGGATTTTCCAACCAGCTCTAATTAATTAGTATTTTCTCAGCTTAGCATCATTTTAAACATGAAGCACCAATTCCCACCAGTGACAGACAAGGGAAGAAGACACAGAGCAGAGCAGAGCAGAGCATGCGCAGGGTGGGGTGAAGCCTTGTTCTGGGACACCACACTGGAGAGCAGGGGGTGCTGGTGGAGCTGGGATGAGACTCAGTTCCCAGCTGGGTGCAATCCAGGCCCAGCCCTTTCTCAGCCACAGCATCCTACAACATCCCCAGAGGGCGGAAAACGGGGAGAGATGGCTGGTTTTGGAGGAGGTGCCTTAGGAAAGCTGCTCTTGGGTTATTCCCACTGCATCTGGACAAAGGCACGGGGGTGAAACACCCCTGTATTATTTATAGCTGGGTTTAACCCCCACAGTGTTTAACCTCCCAGTGGGATTCTCCCAGTGGGGTTGATCACAGCCCCATCCCAGGCTCCAGCACCACCCTTGCCCCTGGGTAAGGAAAGGCAAGAGGCAGGATCAGGATGAGACCCTGGCAGCATCCTCAGCATCCATAACCAGTTTCCATAGCAACAGGTTCGGCCCCAGATAGACAGCAGGTGCTGGGAAGCAGGAATGAGGAGGGAGCTCGGGGGGGACCCCATGAGCAGCAAAAAATAGGGCTTGGTACAGAAAATCACTTTGCAGCTCGGTGCCTCGGGAGCGAGGGGAGGCTGAGGCTGAGCTGGGGCCCAGCACAAACCCTCCAGGACAGCCCTGTCAGGGACACTGGGGAGCTGCCCCCATCCCACCACCCCTGCTCGGCACGGATCCCTGTCATCCCATTCCAGGGGTATCAGCATGCCCAGTTTAATTCCCAGCTGGGCCGCCGGGAGCTCTGCCACACCCTTCCCTGGCTCTAGCCAGGAGCAAACAGCCACGAGAGCCCAGAGCATCCATCCTACGGTCCTGAAGGCCGGGAAAACGCACACCTGGGGAAGGATCCGGAGGGAGAGCCCGGACAGGGATGCTCCAGGCGTGAGGATGCCGGCGGGCCCTCGCCCCCACCCCCGCGGCCGTGCCCCGCCCGCGGCACTGTTACACAAGGCTCCCGGCGCTTGCATAAGCGGCAGCAGCGTGTGCAGCCTCAAGGAGAGAGGGAAAGTGAGCAGGAACCGCGGCCCCGAAGCCACGCCTTGGGATGCGATCCGTGGCCAGAGTCCGTATCCCAGAGCTGAGTCCCGTGGGTCTGCAGCAGAGCATCTTGCAGCCACTCCTGAACGAGGTGACACAACTCCCTGCGGCAGGACTGACCCCATCCCTTCGCCTCCCTTGTGGACAGACCGAAAACAGCAGGAATCCAGCCCTTAAGAGCCGTAAAAAGTCTGTCAGAACGCCCAAAGCCGGCGAGCAGCCTGCACACCGGCCCTGTGGCATCCAATGCTCACCTGCTGACACCTCCGGGCCTGGAAATGGGGTTAGTCCCAGGAGAAGACCATTTTTTAAAGCCTTTTAACCAAGCAGGTGCTGGGGAAGCATCTTGCAGGGATCTCCCAGGGAGCCTCTGTGGAGCAGGACACCCACGGGTGAGCAGCAGCCCTCGGCTCCCAGGGGGGAGCAAGCACTGCCTTCAAAGCAGCACCTCGTCTGCACCCAGGGCTGCCTTTGGCCGACCTCCTGCTAGTTTGGGACAGGGCAGCTCACCCTAAAACTCGTTGTTCATGCCCTAAAGCATGTTGTTCATGCCCTAAAACACGCTGTTCATGCCCTAAAACACGCTGTTCATGCCCTAAAACACATTCATGCCCTAAAGCATGTTGTTCATGCCCTAAAACACACTGTTCATGCCCTAAAATACATTCATGCCCTAAAGCATGTTGTTCATGCCCTAAAACTCGTTGTTTTTGCCCCCTGTGGTGCTTTGGATCTGGTTCAACTCCACGGCTGCCAATGAGCACAGGGTCAGAGGGGGTTTGAACCTGCATTGCCAACCAAGTCACCTTTCCCAAGGGATTTATACCTTTACAGGCTTCCTTTCCAGGATTCCTAGGTGCTGTGCCCGCTGCACTGGGACTGATGTTTTGGCTCCAAATCCTTCCCACATCACAACCCATATCCCTGGTTTTCCTGCCTAGTGCAAAGAAAGGATTAAAAACCACAACAAAAAGCTAAGAAATCCTCTAAATTAATGAGCAGAGAAGCCCACAGACCTCTAGCTTGGCTTTTAAAGTATGAGCAATATCATATCTGTGTCTTGAGGAGATTTAATTATTTTAACAATTAAAAGGGACCTCCCCAAGAGGCTGCACATGGAGGGCACAAGCACCTGCAGGACTCATGTGCATCCCAGCCCAGCACAAACTTCCCATGGCAAAGGAAACTTTACAGGTGGCACAGAAAGAGAAAACCAGAAAAGTCATTGCATAAGAGGGGGTGATTCTCTTGATTTAAATACAACCCCCAAGCCCACACTGTAAAGCCACAGGCACACCCAGAGCTGAAGCAAGCACTCACCAGTGACCCTTGGGCAGTGATGCTGCTTCCTTGCAGGCAAGGGGAAACATTTCCATCCTCCTTCTTTATATAGGGAATGACTCTATGGGGACAGCAGCCACCCCAAAGGCACAACACTGGCATGAGCAGCTCACTGGCAGGGTCAGATACCCCAGCTATGCACCCATCCCTCCTCTGAGACACCCCCCAAACCTCAGCCTCAGGCCTCATATTGCCTTCAGGAAAACAAATCTCAAAATCTCAGTGCAGCTGCCCTGGGAGGGGAAGCAGCACAAAAGGACACAAACCCCAGGGGCTTAGAGAGCTCCGAGCCCCAAGGCGAGCACCCAACCATCCGACTGCCACTGAAAACCATTGTTAAGGTGATTCTCAGCAGAGGACACGTGTGGCAGCCCCGAAGCCCCCCCGAGTCTCTGTTGTGCTGGGGTGAAGCAGAGCTGCGGGAGGCAGTGAGGGCGAGGTGTGAAATCGTGGGGCGGCCGGCAGCTATTTCTGCTCCGTGTCAGCACCCACTGACAGCACCGCCCCGGGAACACAGTGAAGCTCCAGGCATCTTTTTTCCAAGTGAAATTCACCTGTGCAGAACTGCACTTCCCCGCTAGCCCCCAGCGTTGTGAGGTGTGGAGCTCTGCCTGCAAAGCTGGGGGAGATTGGGTCCAAATGAGCTGCTGGCACCCTTGACATCTCCATTTAGGCTCCCAAGATGCCCCCTTGTCTGATGGGCAGAAGCTTCTACAAATCCCTTCTTCTTCCTTCTGCTCAGGGTCACTCTTTTTTTCCCCTTAATTTCTTGGGACTTGGAGGGAGAGCCAGGCAAATGCGACTGATTGTGTAACGTTTCTCTCAGAAAGCTTCTTAAACAGCCACATATTTCTATTGGATTTCCCTTGCCCTTCACTGCTGATTACTGGAGTATTTATATAAAAATAGAAGCTGTCTTCCCCATAATCTGCTTGGTTCTCCTAATTAACTCAGGGCTGCTCTCCTCGGGTTGCTCAGCCCTTGGGTTTTGGGGGTGCCAGCACCCAGCGGCACTCAGTGAACCCAAATCCGCCAAATTTCTGCTGAAATTGCTTTTTGAGCTGGTTTGGAGGAAGCAAACCCCTCCTTTCCAAACTTTATGGGCTTTTTATGTATCTGCCCCATCCTCCCAACCCCCAGCTCAGGGAAGCGCTCAAACGTGATTTCTTCATCTTCCTCCCTCCTCACAAAACTTTCCCCTAATTCAAGGAACGTCTCGATTTGATAATTATTTTAATCATTATTACTCATCTTTCCCCTTTCTTCCCCTCCTCAAAACTTCGTCCTGGGCCTGTCAATCACTTTAATAGCTGTTTACAACCTATCATCAAGTCTTGCATAACATCCACATGACTTCACTCAGATGCCTCCGACACCCAAAAGCTGCCCCTGGGCTCTATTTCAGGAGTGATGGAGCCCACGGCACCAACTGGCTGCATCCCCCGCCGGCATGCCCGGGTCCTGGGATGGGGAAAATCAAAGTGAAAGACACGCCTGAAGCAAAACTATTTTGCAGTCAACACAAGAGAGCCCCACGCTGCTCCCTGGTTCAGGTTTTGGGGGTGAGGGTTGGTTTGGTGGGCTCAAACCTCTTCCCCAGCATCGCAGGTAGATGTTGCATCAATTTGGAGAGATGGGGAGATAAAAGCACCTGGAGCCTGGAGCAGCCCCTGGATGGCAGCGGGTGCTGCCGGGGCTTGCGGCTGCAGCGTGGCCTCTGCCCCCCACTCTCCTCACAGCACTGGGACACAAGCACACCAAACACGGCAAATTCTGTTTAAAATGTCGTTTTCTAGCAAAGTTCTCCACCCCGCGGCATCGGCCGTCGGCGGCGGGTTGGCGTGGGGACGGGGCAGAGGCGCAATCTGTGCTGGAACGGCTGCCAGCCCTTTTCCTTCGGCAGGCGATGCCTGCCTTGTGGGGCGGGGGGGGACACGACGGCTCTTTTTTAAGCTTTCCCGTCCTCCCCCTCTCCCTCGGATTTCATAACTCTTCAAAGCACGAAAAGGCTCCTCCGGTTCCCGGCTAATGAGCCCGTGCGGAGGAGGAGCCGCGGCCCTGGGCAGGAGGGAAATTCGGCAGCAAAATCTCCCCACGGGTATGATGGGGCAGGGGGGACACGGAGGGGTCTCTGCGAGGTCTCGCCAAACCCAAATAACCCAAATTTGACCAGTTCTCTCCCTAAAATGCCCCTTGGCACGAGGCTGCCCGGGATGGGACGTCTCCCCCCCTCCCGTACAGGCGCTGCATGCAAATATTTATTTACACAGCATAAAGGGGGTTGTTTATTAAGCCACAGCTGACAATTGTATTCAAACTAATTTCTCTTAATGAGGCACTTGCAGTCACCCCGGAAACAGCACCGGAGCGCCCTTCTTTAAGGAAAATACTTACTGGGGTGAAAATCCCTTTGGATGCAAAGAGGGTGCTCTGAGGGGGCCTCTGGAGATGCTGGGGCTGGAGACATCAACCCCCTTCTTGGGAGATCAAGTCCAGAGGGAGGGAACTGGGCTAGAAGTGTCTAATTTTTGTGATGTATGTATAGATACAGAGGTCACCAAAAGCAGGAGGGCATCCAAGGGGTCCTTGCTTGCCAAGGGGAAAATAAAGGATGGTAGAGCCCCTGTGTCCTGCTTTGGATTGGAAAACACAATGGCTGTTTTATCAATAAGTACAACACTGTAATTACAACACTAATTAAGGAAGGTGTGGGATGAAGGCAGGATTTCTGCTTCCTTGCACTGACCATGGTGACAGTGAAAGACAGTAGATTTCTCAGCTCCATCTCTGCTTCAGAGTATAACCAAACCCAGTTTCCCCTGGTTTTTAAAATCCTGAATGCATCAGTTTACCAAATGCTGTGCAATCCAGGGTTTGCAAAACCCAACTCCTCAAAACCAGAAGGAAGCTCCTTATCCCCTCTGAAACCCAGACCTAAACTCAGACACTAAATCATCATGGGGTTTTTTGGGGGGTATTTTACTGAACAGCTCCAACCAGCTGGGGTGGCCCCCAGGGAAACCCACCAAGAACTCACCCCAAAAGAAAGAACTCACACTGGGAAGTAGAGCAGGCTGTGATTTACTGGGACAGCAACACTTCTGCAACAACAGAGAACACAACTGTGCCAAGGCACCCGGCCAGCAAACCTGCAGCACCACTGAGCACTGCCACACTGGGGACCTCAGAGAGGTGACATCAAAGCAAGACTGGAGGAATGCTCGATGTTCTGGGGAATCCAGAGAGCTGACACTGAGAGCAGAGACCAGAGGGAAGCTCCTGGAGACCCAAGAGAGGTGAAACCAGAGTGGAGACCAGAAGGATAATCCTGAGGATCCTGGAGAGGCAACACTGAGAGCAGAGACCAGAGGGATGCTCACGGTCCTGGGGACCTTGGAGAGGTGACACCAGAGCAGAGACCAGAGGGGTGCTCATGGTCCTGGGGACCTTGGAGAGGTGACACCAGAGCAGAGACCAGAGAGGTGCTCATGGTCCTGGGGACCTTGGAGAGGTGACACCAGAGCAGAGACCAGAGGGGTGCTCATGGTCCTGGGGACCTTGGAGAGGTGACACCAGAGCAGAGACCAGAGGGGTGCTCATGGTCCCCAGCACTGGTTTCCCTCCTGTGTCATCCCCAGACACACAGACACGAGACAGAGCCTGCTGGGACAGGCAAGGCTGCTACATGCCAAGGGAGGGAGCAAAAGGCAGCGGGTTCTGGATGGGCTCCACGGGCATCGCAGCCACACTGGGGACAGTGGCATGCAACTCCCTCCGGAGGCACTTGGTCCTTCAATCCCAGGCACCCTGGCTCTGCCTGTGAAGCTCCAAAGGCACACGTTGGCTGCAAGGGATCTCACAAACTCCTGCTGGGACTGCAGAGGGCCTGAGGGAGCCCAGCACTGTGTGGTGTGATGGGTTTGGTCCCAGCCCCCAACTGGCCTGGCTTGTTTGTGCGTGGCTGGGCTCAATCCTCCTGGCTGTGACAGTGGGGCTGCTCTTCACATGGTCATTCCCAGCCCAGGTTCCCTTTTATCCATGAGATGAGCATGTTGTCAGACCTTTGCCTCCTCTGAAAGCCATCTGAGATGGCAGGAGCCTCAGAAAAGCAGGGCTTTGGGGCTGAGGGGCTGCAGTGGGGGCTTGGCAGTGATTCATAGCTGGGAAGAGGCATCTAAGCAAGGACAGGGAAAGTGGAACAGGCCACGAGATCTGCTCTGGAAACTGGGCTTGGACCAGAAGAAACCAGGATCAGAGGGAACTGCTGTAGCTGGAAGTGCTGATCTAGTTGAAAATAAAAAGCATCTATTGCAGGCAGTGGTAGGTTCCCTGCCAGGGCAAAATCCTGACTGCTGAGTGCAGGATTTTGCCCAGGCTGCTCTGTTTGCAGGGTTTGCTCTAATAAACACAGACATCCCTGCAGCAGAGGAGTTGAGCTCCTTGGAGGCATTTCCTTAAAGATAGATCCCTGCTCTTGTGCCCTCACCAATCTGCCCAAGCCTCCCTCCTCCTCCTCCTCTTACACGCTGCCTGGGTTGTAGCACAGCAGGTTGAACTCCAGGTTCTCATCCCAGTGACGGAGCAGCACAAAGAGCTGCTGGGCTGCGGCTTTCACCGTGGCCAGGCTGGATCCCCCCGGGAAGTCCTGCCCACTCAGCCACAGGCTGGCTTTGGCAGCCACCAGCTCCCACTCGATGAAGTAGGAAGCCGAGCTGTGCTCCAGCCAGGCCAGGGCCACAGCCGTGGCCCACAGCATCCCCTCAGGCTCCGTCTGCTGCTGCAGCTCCACGTCGAAGAGCAAAGCCCGGAGCTCGGAGCCGTCGGTGTCCCAGCCCCGGCCGCTGTCGGAGCAGCACTCGGCCGGGGAGGAGAGGCTGCGGACGGTGACGGCGGGGGCGGACAGCTCCTTCTCGGCCCTCAGGGCTCTGGAGATGCTCTCGGCCGCGCTGCCCGACAGGTGCCGAAGGCGCCCGGTGTCCTCCGGCACCGCTCCCCGGGCAAGGTCTCCGGTGGTGGGACCCTTCCCCTGCCCACTGGGGACCAGCAGCTGCTGGGTGGAGTTCAGGATCTTGTGCTCTGAGGAGAGACTCTTCTTCTTGGTGCTGTAGGAGCCGGAGGGGCTGAGGGACAGGCGGTGGCAGGCGAAGGGTGATGTCCACTTCAGCTTCTCCATGGGGATGTTGACGGCATCGCAGAAGGCTGAATTCAGAAGGAAGGCACCGCAGGCCAGCTGCAGGGACACCTGCAAGGGATGGCGGGCACAAAGGGAAGCTCTGGCACACCAACCACTTGTGGGTAGCTCAGGAAAAAGGCATGTGTGGATGAAACAGCTCTCCATCTCTGAGCAGGTCACTGGACGTGGTTGTCAGAGACAGCAGGAGGAAGATTTGAGGGGATTCTCCTCTGCTTCCCTGCAGTGACCACACAACCCCAACAAGACCCAGGGAGGAGCTGCTCACCAGGGGAAGGTAGTCCATGCTCTCACTGTCACCCTCAGAGCTGGCTTTGCTCCCTCTGCTCGGAGATTTAGTCATGAAGCCTTTGGCAGCTCGAACCAGCAGCATGGTTTTATTGAGGGTCAGCCTGTGTGAAGGATGAAAAGGTGTCCGTGACCTCTGTGCTCATCCTGACACCCACCCTCCCCTCCAAAACCATCCCTGCTCCCCAGACACTGGCATCACACGCTTAGTCCTAGCTCCAGCTGCTATCCTTGGGGGTCCCTCCTCTCCCCCTGGCTTGTGTTCACATCAGACCCACACAGGTGAAAGGCATCTGCTGAAGTCAGAAGAACGTCGAGCTGGCTCATACCTGGCAGCAAAAAGCTTCTCAATGGATTTTTGGACTTGTGCAGAGGAAGCAGACAGGCTGTGGAGAGGCCCTGGGGAGAAACACAATGCTGAGGTTACAAGGTGATACAGGGGAGCAAAAGGGAGCAGAGTTAAGGTCCTGGGACATGGGCTTGTTTGGCTGCTGAATCTTTGGCAAAACTCTTCCTCTCCCCTTGCCTCATTTTTCTATATGGATAATGAAATTCCTACACCTCTTAAAAATGAATCACTGGAGATTTATTCCAAAAGCCACACCAGGTTCCATCCTTTGCACCTCAGAATGAGTCAGGCCCAGTGCTCACAAGCCTAGTTTTAGGTCATACATTTTTATAAAATTCCTCAAAACTCAGCAAAAGTCCAAACCACAGACACAATGGAGCTGCACCAATTGCCAGCTCTTTCCCTACCTTCAGGGACACGGCAGCGCTCCCAGGCAGATGAGGATGGGGTGCTGGAGGGTGAGGGGCTGCTCTCCTCAGCATCTGCAACCAAGGAGCCACATCAGCAACAGCACCCAGCCCAAACCAGCAGCTTCCCTCCCACAGCACGATGGGGTTAATGAGCCTCTTTGGGGCTCTGTTAATTCAGCTCCAGCTCTGACAGTGCCAGACAAGGTCCCACCCAACTCTTCTTCATTAGTGGAGGATTTGGTGACAAGTGAGTGTCTCACATCCCCCCTGCCTCCAATTACACTCGTTTCATCCTTCGTGTTACCCATGCTATGGCTGCCAATTAACTCCTGAGCGTTGTCAGCAGCACAGCCTGTGATTTCCAGGGTTTGGGGGAAACTGAAGCTTTCTCGCCATTCAAGGAGATGAGCCCAGCCTGACACATGTCTGGTGAGCACCATATGCAAAGGAGAAAGCAGAATTTAAAAAGACCAGAAAAGGTGTCCCAAACCACTGAGATCTCTAACACCAGGAAGGAGATAAAACCCAGGGAATCTCACTCATGCTGTTAAATCCATAGTCTCCATTCTGGCCACACGCCGACTGAGGACGTCCAGGGGAGCAGCCACAATGCCTTCTGTTTCCTGAACTCTTCTGTTTCCTCTGGTTGCCTTGCTTGGATGTTGTCCCTTGGCACGAGAGAAGAGAATGGCCAGTGTTAGAGAGGGACTGGAACACACACGATGGCAATGAAATCACAGAACTGATTCAGGAACTGGAGTGACAGGATGAGGAGGAATGGCTTCAAACTGGAAGAGAATAGGTTTAGATGGGCTATTGGAAAGAAATTCTTTGATATGAGGGTGGTGAGGCCCTGGCACAGGTTGCCTAGAGAAGCTGCGGCTGCTCCCTTTGTGGAAATGTCCAAGGCCAGGATGGACAGAGCTTGGAGCAGCCTGGGATAGTGGAGGTGGTTGGCAGGGGGTAGAATAGGATGAGCTTTAAAGTCTCTTCCAACCCAAAACATTATGTGATTCTTTGGTCATCTCTGGGTATCCAGACCTCAGAGGAGACCTATCCCTGTCCTGGGTGGGAAGAGGTTCTTGCCACCAAGAGCTTGGCCGTGGCCTTGGGTATGGATCTGGTGCCAAATTGTGCTGTGGCTCCATAGAGTTTGCCTTGAGAGAAGTCTCCCAGTGACGCCTTTCCTGTCAGGACAAGGTTCCACCCCTGTGCCAGCCCCACGTTACCTGTGTGGGTGTACTGGACCAGGGTGGGCAGGTAGGAGCTGGTGCTCAGGTCCACGGGCACGAAGGCTGTGTACTTGCTGATGACGTTACAGGCCTTGCTGGTGTGGACAGCGCTGAGCTGGAACCGCCGCCCAGACCCTGCACGGGAGGGACAGCGGGGTCAGAGTCCACGGGCCCCAAGGGCTCCCCCACCCCTCACACCCAGCTCCCAGACCCACCTCCATGCTGGGCATCCATGCCCAGCAGGGGCTCTATCACTTTATCTCTCTAAACTCTGCTACTCCTGCTGTTATTTTACAAGCCCAGATGCACTTCATGGAGGACAGGGTTGACACGGCCCAGGGACATGCGTGGCCCAGGGCAGTGGTGTGTGGCTGCTGCTGGAGTTGGATGCCACTTCCCAGCTCCAAGTCACCAACTTCTTAAAATTAACCATGTTACCTCATGCATGAAGTAGAGGGATCACAGAATCATGGAACATACTGAGTCAGAAGGGACCCTCAAAGATCATCAAATTCAACCCCTGCTTTTGAGGAGTGGGAAGGAACGTGAGCTTGGGAATGATCATGTGCAGCAAGGCTACAAAAGCAGAAGAGCACAAGGCAGCTGAAGGAGGCTATTATTTGGGAGCTGTGTGAGACATTCCCTAATATTTCACCACCAGCAGCTTTTGTTTTCACTCCAGAGGCTGCTGAGACTGCTGGAAAGCTTTCCTGAGGCCAGGCAGGGTCTGCCTGCAGCCTGCTGTGCATTACCATGCTCGATTTCACACTCTCTCTCGGCGAGCTGCTCGAAATCCTGGATGAGTGACTTGGCTGCCAGGTGGTGGAAGGTCTCACTCCACAGGTCTGTGTCACCATCCTCCTGGCTCTCCCGCTCCCGGAACAGAGGGCGGATATCAAACGTGACTTCCCACTGCACGGGCTCATTGTTCCTCAGCCCCTTCACCACTGCCTTGCAGAGGGTCCTGGGGGAGCACGGGGAGCCACAGGCAGCGCCGATATCCAGGTCCTGGGGCTCCCAGTCGGAGGAGGTCTCTGTCTCAAAGGTGAGGGATGGATGCTGGGCAGACTCTGCAGAGAGGGGAGAGGCGGATCATTAATGACCTCCCTGGGAGCTGAATTCCCCACTGGCACCACAAAACCATAATTAATCCTTCCCAATTTTCACACGGTGGCACGGGGTGCGACGCAATGCCACCAAACCCCGGCACGGACGGGGAGGCTGACAGGAGGCCATGCCTCCCCCTCTGCCACTTACCCACATCCCCAGGGCTCCGGCTGTCCGATGAGGAGCGCAGCCTCGTGATGGCATCGAGTGCTTCCAAGCCCCTTGCCGGGGCTTCCTGCAGCCCGTCCGGCAGTGCCGGGGAGTTGGCGTCGTGGCAGAAGGACAGACAGCTGTGCTGGAGCAGGGCGGGGCGCCAGGCGCCTGTGCCTCGGATCCTAGTGGCAGAGCCAGGCGGGATGGCCGGGAGGGGCTGTGAGCAGAGCAGATGCGAGGGCTGGATCTGGCTGCAGCCAAGGCACAGACTGCCCTGTGCCCTCTGATCCTGTCTGCTCTGTGCATGGACCTCCTCTGTCCCCTCTGATCCCATCTGTTCCGTGCATGGACCTGCTCTGTCCCCTCTGATCCCATCTGCTCCCTGCCCAACTCCTGCAAGGGATGCAATCACACAGGTCCTTCCCTCTGCCCATTCCCGGCTGGGATCTGTGCCCAGATAAAGCCCTCCACCAGACCTCAGGGTGTCCCCAAGGGACCCTGGCCCCAGGGGCTCCTTCCCCAGACATACAGAAGGTGAAATATGACTTTCATCCCTCCAGACATTTTAATGACTTCACTTGGGAACCAAAGAAAAGAAGAGAGACAGAAAGATCAAGAACCAGTTGCTTAGTAACGAAAGGAGAGAGGTGCAGGGGATGGGAGACAGGAATTTTTATATTTTTATCTTAGTTTGGTTTTTCTGGTTTTGGTTTTTTTTTTTTTTTTTAATGAGACTGTTTCTCCACTTTCAGGAGACATGAATCCCCCACTCCAGCACCTCTGGTGCCACATTCCACAGAGATGCTCCCCTCTGCAAGGTCTGGGTTTCATCCCTGTTCCCAGGGCTGTAGGAAGATCCATCTAAAACAGACAGACCCTATATTCCTAGGACATCACCAGCAAGGAACAGAGCTGGTAGAAAGTGGTGGATGGAAGGATACTTTCTCTGAGTGACAGACATATATGACCTCCACCACCACCACCTAAATTTTGGTGTCCTATGATACCGCCAGCAAAACTGGGAGCCAGGTGGCTCCAAGCATGATTTACCAAGCTAATATTGACATATCCTGCCAGACCCTTTCTGTTCCAAACCTGCTCCTTCTCCTGCCTGAGCTCTCCTCCCAGCCAGAGGAAGCCAGCTGGGAATGGAGCTGGGGGTTTAAGCTGCCTGTGGCTGGTGCTGACCTTTCCTTCCCAGCATGGCAAGCGTGGAGATGAGCTGAGGGCTCGGCTTCACACCCCTGAAAATGTCAAACCCTGGCAGCAGGACTGGGAGCTGGGAGAGCTGCTGGGAGCCCTGGCAGCAGGAGGGATAGCAAAACCAGGCTGCATTTAATTAAGAGCAGGCTGCATGCTGTTAACCATTTACTGCCCTCCAGAAGGGAGCCAGTTCCCACCCTTGCCCGCACACCGAGGGCAGGAGGATGCTCTGGGGACCTTCCCAATACAGGGAGTGTTCCAGTGCCCCTAAAACCTGTTTGTTCTTGGTCACAGATGCTGTTCACCACCCTCACTGCTGTAGCCTGAGGGCAGAGGTCTCATCCCTCTCTCTGGAGCCCTAGCCCTGCTTTCCCCTTTGCCTCCTCATCTCCTCTTCCACCCCTCACCCAGCGATCTCTAACCCACAGCACAGGGGAAATTAAAGTCCCCAACATCCCACTCTGAGTTTCCATGGGAACGCAAGTGCTTCTGGTCCTCCCAGCCCTGCAGATGCTGACTGCAGAGCAGAGCATCCTGGCGATGCCAAGGATGAGAGAAAACTATCCCTATCCTTCCCAAAGATCAGTTGAAAAATCTGCCCAAATTCCACCTGCTGCAGGTAGGGGACAAAACCCTGTTCAGCAGATGTATCATCACACAGGTTCACATCTCATCCCAGTGCTGTGTAAGGTGATGGATCCAGCTGGGAATCTGCTTTGACACTGAATTCCTTTCCCCTGCCAGGCACAGAAGTGTCACAGCCCTGGGGAGGTTTGAATCCTAAATTGTAGAGAGGTAGAGAAGGATCAGAGGAGCAGCAAGACGAAGCACAGGCCACTAAGGGGAAGGGGAGCAGGGAAAAAGTAGGCTCCCATGGGGAGGGACTGCTATGGGATATCAGGATAGCACTCTGCTCCCTGCTTGGCTCATTTCCCAGTGTTTGTGATGTGCTGCAGAGCTATATCTATTATCTATATCTATATCAATATTTTAGGACTAATGTGAGTCAGGCCCTTTCCTTCAGGCTCTTATCCACCTGATATTTTCCTCCTTCTCCTTGCTGGCTTCCACCTACAGGCAAAGCCTCTCGGGGGGATCACCTACCTGGAAATCCACCTGCCAGGGCTCGGGGCTGACCTGCTGCAGGTCCTGCAGGTGGGTTTTCCGGAGGGGGTTTTTCACCAGGGCTGTGCCGGGATCGCTGGCTGTAGGCACCTTCCTGCGAGGCTCGTGGTCACAGATTTGGGTGGTGCTGTACGCCCGTCTCCTGGACAGAGCCTTCATGTCCATTCCTGAATGGTGGGACAGAGGATCAGCTCCACTCCAGAGCGGGATCAGCCCCACTCCAGAGCAGGATCAGCCAGCACCACCCCCTGGCTCACAGTGGGAGGCAGGGAGCCCTCGCCAAGGTCCTGCCAAAGCTCAGGGGCCCACTCTCAGCCCTGTGAAGTTTTAAGCAAAGCAACGAAACCACAAAAGGAAATAGAAGCACAAAATTCCTGGGGATGTCAAGGGAGCAGGTTGGGAAGGTTTTGTCTGAGGAGTTTTCAGCCAAAAAAAGCCTGACTGCATTTCCCCAAACCTCCCTGGAGAAGACAAAGAGTTTACTAATGAAATCTAATTAGCGCAGACACGCTCCTGTCAGAGTAAGACTAAAATTTGCCTTGGAAAGACACAATTTCTCATTGCTTTTGACAAGTTTGAGGGGATGCACAGTACAGATCCTCTTGGAATAAAAGGGAAGAACATCCCATGAGTAACAGAGGTTTCCCTAGCTCTGGGATGCAATCAGCTGCTTTATGCCACTTGCTGCTGAAACAAACAGCCAGCCAGGCCATGGTGGGGAAGAGTGACACCCTGGGGAGAGGGCTTTGGATCCATTCTCTCCTTCTCCTGACTGGGAAGCTGCTTTGCAGGTACAGGGATGGGCTAGCAGAGCTACCCATTTGCTCACTCCACTCCTCCTCACACTGCTTGGGAAGCTTGTAAATAATTATGTGGCCAAAGCTAAAGTTGCTTTGAAAATCTCCAGGGAATCCAGCTCACCAGGGCTTCCCTTGATTTCCTGACAGGTTTGGATAAAACATCCAAACCAAACAGACTTGCTCAAGCCTCAGGAGATCTGTCATCTCTCCTGCAAACTCCTCCAGCTCTTCACAGCTGAAGACATGTATAAATCAAGCAAAAAAATTGGGGGAGCAGTGACAGGAGCTTGATTAGAGAGACAGGGGCATCACCCCCCCGCATGTACAGAGGAAAATCTGACCCGTGTCCGTGTCCGACTCTCCCCCAGGATCTCTGCCCACGCCCAGGTGCTCGGGGGAGCGCTCGGTGGGGCAGGACCCCTCCGAGTCTCTGGAGTGGTTCCAGCTCTCCAAGCCTGCTCCCTCCTCCTGGGAGTGAAAGAAAACAGAGCTGCCTGACTCCTGGGAGTGCATCATGCTGTACTGCCGCCTCTTGTCCTGGAGGGAAGCACAGAGAGGGAACAGGTCCCACCACCGTGTCTGTCCAGCGGCTCCCAGCTGAGACAGGCTGCACCAGCACCCTCAGCCACTACTGCCCCCCAAAGTCCCGCCCATCGACTGCCTTAAGGACACAGCTGGGAAGCAGGAGTCACCCTCTGACCACGCACAGAGCCAAGACTCTTGTGTACACCCCAACACCCCCTGCTCCCGGGACAGCCCCACGGACTCACAGATCTGGGGTTGGAGAGGTACGGGGAGGTGTCACAGATCACACCGTAGCTGACCAGGCGGTCACCAGGGAACAGGCAGCTGGTGCTGACAGGGGACACCAAGACCTCGGTGCTCTCAGGAAAGACCCACTCCACGGACACGTCGCTCAGGACCGGTGCCATCGCCTTCTTCAGTGACCTGATCATCTGCAAAGGGCAGGAGGGAGAGGTTCAACACCAGCTGGACGATGTGAGCCATGATGCAAGTGCCACGTGCCACAGGGAAGGGCAGCATTCCCTCAAACAATCCCATTAGCTGATTCCTACCCTCTCCTGACAGCCTGCTTCCTCTTGGTCTACTCTGACATCCATTCCAGCACCCTCCTCTCCTTGGCACAGTTATATTTGACAGGGTTAATGGCTGGTCTTTTCCAACCTAACTGACTCATGATTCCATGATTTTTTAGCATGAGCAGCTAGCGATGGAGCACGGGGCTGATCTCACACACACTGCCAGCCCAGAGCAAGGTGGGAGCTTAGGGCCTGAAGGATCTTTCTCTGATGTGAGGCAGCATCCCTTGAGCCCCTCTAGCACCCAGGAAATGCTGTCAGCCTTCACTGCTCTAAGCCCCAGTCCCAGCCCTTGTCCCAAGCCCAGCACTCACACACTGCCATTTTTGGAACAGCTCATTGCTGGCACGAGCCCCTGCTAGAGATCAGCAAGGCTCTGGCAGTTACACACATGGAGAAGACCAATATTGGTGAATACCTCATGGATAAATCTCTCAGGGAGCCATCCATACGAGCTTCCTGGCATGCCAGGGGACTGAACACCAGAGTCAGAGACAAAACAGCTCAAATATTCCCTATTGCTCCCTGCTTTTCCACAGGCTCAGGAAGACACACCGGGCTGTGTTTTATAAGGCCATTAATTGATGCCTCAGACTGCTGAAGGCACCGAGCTGCACTACCTGCAAAGCTCTTATTAATAGCTCTTATTAAACACCTCTCTCTTCACTGTCTTTGCTTTTAATTTACATCAGAAATGTTGATGCCATTCTGTCTTAGAGAGGTTTTTGTGTGCTCCAGGCTTCTGCAGAGGGTGGAGTTGCCAATCTCCTTGAGAGATCAAGAAGGTAAGAGCTGGCTTTTTGGAGATATTTAGGAGCTAAAGACCCAATTCTCTCTGCCTTTAGTCAAGCAGCAGGTGACAGGCTGGGCTTTGCATTCACCAGGGGACAGAACCATCCCTACGCCAGATCTCAAGCACACGGTTTTACTCTTCACGGCGAGAGGGGGAATGGAGAGGCTTTAAAGTCAGCTTAATAAGCAAAGCAACCACAGTGCATTCCTCCCGCTCCAACCCCGAGTCCTCCTCGCCTGAGCAACGCCAGGGCTGAGCCCGACTTCAAAACTAATTGGCTGCTTTGATGCCGGTCTCGCTGCCCTCTCCGTATGGGAGGCAGAGCTGCCTTTGAAGGCAGAGCCGCAGCATCGCGGCTATCGCGGCCCCAGCCCCAGGGGAGCACGGACACCCTCCCGCCCCCTCCGACGGCGGCCCCGGCCCGACACGGAGATGCTCTCATCCCCTCCTGCTCGCCCACCTGCCGCGAGGCGGGGGTGGAAAGGCAGGGCCCGGATGGGGAATGGGCCGTGGCCGCCCCCCGGCTGAAGCAGAGCATCGGTACAGCCCCGCGGAGGGCCCCGGGAGCGCGGGCTGTACCTTGGGCTGCAGCCGTTCGCCCTCCGCCAGGAACTCGGACACGCCCCTGGACACGGCAGCCAGACCCCGGACCAGCCGCCCGCAGGCGTTTGGCCCGACGCCAAAGCTGTAGCACCTGCAAAGGGACAGGGAGAATCAGGATCCAAAGGAAAAGCCACCCCCAGCCCCACGTAGCTCACACGCTCCCTCAGGCATAAACTCCCTCTGGTTTTATCCCACTGCTGTGTCCAGCAGAATAAACCAGTCCCTCGTTTAGGTATGTGGCAGAAAGGTTGAGAACCACCCAGTGCCTAAAGGGGCTCCAAGAGAGCTGGAGAAGGACTTTGGAGATGGTCATGGAGTGACAGGACAAGAGGGAAGAGCTTTAAGCCAAAAAAGGCAGGGTTAGACTGGATATTGGGAAGAAATTCTTCCCTGTGAGAGTGGCCCTGGCACAGGGTGCCCAGAGAAGCTGTGGCTGCCCTGGATCCCTGGAAGTGTCCAAGGCCAGGCTGGATGGGGTTTGGAGCACTCTGGGCTATGGAAGGAGTCCCTGCCCATGGCAGGGGGGTGCAATGAGATGGGCTTTAAGATCCCTTCCAATCCAAACCATTTTGGGGTTCTATGAATCGCCAGTCCCCTCCTCTCAGCAGACCCCAAACCCCTTCCCCAAAGGTCAGCCTTCAGCAGAGACGCTCAGGGGTTCCCAGCAGGACCTCAAGCCTTCCCCTCCTCTGCAAACACAAACAAGCTGCTTTGCTCTCAGTTCAGCTCTTTCCCCTGCTGGCTGTGGTCAATAGCACTAAACATCCAGTAATTATCTCTGCTTGCAATGAAAATAAACATTTTCTCAGGGAAGGATGATCAAGCCAGGTGAGGCTGTTCCCCCTACTCCCAGGTCTGTGAATCAGGATCTGATTTGTGCTGAAGGCTGGAAGTTGAGCTGGAGCCCAGGCAGGGAGGGCAGTGCTAGGTGGGGATGGATGTGCCAGGAAGCCAGAAGGGTGGGAATGGGTGGGATATGGCATTTGGGCAGGGCAGTGGACTGCTGAGAAAGAAAGCACCTTCAGCAGCAAACTGCATCTGCACAAGGGGCTTTTCTCTTGGAGGGTTTTAATCCTCAGCTGCTTGCAAATCCTAGGCCAGTCTCACACCCCTCCTAAATAAGGCTCTGATCTTCTTTTAAGATGGGCCATGCCCAGGACTCTCCTTCCAGGGTCACCCGAGACCACACTCCAGCTCTGATTGCATTTAACCCTCCCCTCCAGCTCTTCAGGAGCGAGGGGTGGCATGGTGGGGTGCCCTCTGCAGTGGGAAACAATCAAACCTCCATGCAGTCACAAACCCACAGAGCAGCTTCCCTGATAACTCTGAAGTCTGAGAGATGGAAGAGGAATCAGGATTTCTTACATTTTTCTCATGTTTTGTGCCCCTTAAAGAGGCAGAGGAGAAACCAGAACAGCGTGTGATCAGGGCTGGGAAGCCAGGCTGGGAGCTTGTGCACAAATTAGCTGCTTTTTACATTGCTCCTTTTCAGCAAATTCAATTCTGCACAGCCCCATCCTGGAAGCAGCTGGGCCAGCCCCAGATGTGCTTTAAAAAAAAAATTAAAAAAAAGCAAGGAAGATTGTTGGCGTGTCAATCTCTCTTAGCAGGAAGCATCAGCTGAGAGCTGTGAAGTTGTCAGCTCAATTATCCTGCTTTTGATTGTTTAAAAAGCATCTGAACTTCTGGGATTCATTCCAAACCCTTTGAGGTTCTCCCATGGCTCATAGCAGCAATCTCTCCTGCCTCTGTCTCTGGAGGGGGGATGTCTGTGACACGGAGCTGTGCTCAGGGGGAGGCACATCCCAGCCCGTGCAGGTTTCTGGCCCTGCAGGGGTCAATCCGTACCTGGTGGAGCAGGAGTGGTCCCGCAGCAGCTCCAGAACCCTCCCAGTGTTGCTGATGGCCCCGCTGGTCAGCAGGAAGAGCAGCCGGGGGTGGCCCCTGTGGATGGGCTGGCGGATGAGCCACTTCAGGGGGGATAAGAGGTTGGTGCTGCCCATATCAGCCCGGATCCTGCTGATGCTCTGGCAGGCGATGGCCAGGCTCTCCTGCCCAGAGGAACAGTGGAATCCTCAGCACCAGCACCCTCCGAGCACCAAGGAGAGCCATAGGAGAGGCTGAGGGAGTTGAGGGAGCTGCTCATCCTGGTGAAGGGAAGGCTCTGGAGAGACCTTAAAGCCCCTTCCAGTGCCTAAAGGGACTCCAAGAGAGCTGGAGAAGGACTTTGGACAAGGGCCTGGAGTGACAGGACAAGGGGGAAGACCTTTGAGCTGAAAAGGGGCAGTGTTAGATTTGGTATTATAAGGAAATTATTTACTATAAGGGTGGTGAGGCCCTGGCACAGGTTGCCCAGAGAAGCTGTGGCTGCCCCTGGATCCCTGGAAGTGTCCAAGGCTAGGCTGGATGGGGCTGGGAGCACCCAGGGATAGTGAAAATTGTCCATGGTATGTAAGATCCCTCCCCACACAAACCAGTCTGTGATTCTGTGAGCTGTGGGTTCACCCACCTCACCATAGGCCTGGCTGACAGGAAAGAGGCTCTTGAAGGTGGATCCAAACCCAATGACATTGAACAGACATGCTGGCATCAGGCTCTTGAGAATGACCAACAGGGCATCCTGAGGGGTGGAAAGTAAACAGACATCAGCACACTTGGACCCTCCCTGGCTGCCCCACCTTCACCAGGGAAAGCTCTGCCCAGAGCCGTCCCATCTTATTCCCACTTTCACCTGACAACAAACCAACTGCTTCTTTCCCATGCCTCCATATGACCCCACTCTTTTCAAAGTCCCTTGATGATATTTGGGACCTGAAGCAGTGAGGGAAGTGGGGAGTCTTTGGAGAAAAAAAAGACAACAAAGAACTGAACAATTTTTTCTGTTTGTTTTTAAGGGATTCAATTTGTGCTGGTAACACAGTGCTGCAGCACAGAGCTGGTGGGTGAGAAGCAGAGTGTGAAATTGAGAAGTGCGACACGCAATGCATCTCAATGCCTAAACTTGCAGAAAATAAACAAACAGCTTAAAGTTGCACAAAAGGAAAAGCCTCCCCCATCCCCAATTCTCTTGTATTCATAGCTGGCTTCAATTAAAATAACTGGGAGACAACAGTTTTAAGCTATTTTCTTTACCAGAGGTGGTTATCTAACGTGCCTATTCCTGGGCTTTACATAAGGCAAGAGCAACTTGAATTGTTACAGTGATATTGTGGACAAGTCCAGGACAGAGCTTGTGATCACAGCAACTGGGCAAGAGCTGCTTAAGGAGCTCTTGAACTTGTAGGAGCAATTATGTGGCAGGAGAGGAGGCCCATTTAAAGCAAAGTGTTTATTTAAAGCAAAATGTAAAGCAAAGTGTTCAGGAGCAGCTCAGTTCTATTTAAATGCTGATCAAGGCAGACTCCTGCCAGTCTGCCAAGGGCAGCAGAAACCCTCCAGCCAGCCCCTGGAGGAGCTGCCAAGGTCAAATGAGCAAGCAGAGCCTCCTTGAGCAGTGGCAAAGACCAAGTGACCACAGAGGGACACAGTGACCTCCTTGCCTGGGTCCAGCAGGGATGTGGTGCCAGATAAACCCAGCTCCCAAAGCCTGTAAGACTCAGCATCAGCACAGAGCTGGAGCAATGAAAATCAGTGGAATAATGTACAAGAACAGGGCTGCCCTTTAACAGGCTGTGGAGTGCTTGAATCCAAGCTGTTATCTCAAACCTACGAGGATATATTTATACCACTGCTCCCAGATGGCTCCTGGGATGCTGGCTCTTCCAGATCTCACTGCTGACATCCCATCTTGGAACTCATTACAAGGGAAAAAATACAAATTTCCAAATATTTCTCTTAAAGCACTTCCCAAAATGGGCAACCGATGCCTGCTTGCTGTTTCAGCAAGCAGAAAGATTTATTGCTTCTTATTGTAAATATTGATCTTGATCCTGTTGCACTCCATAGCTATATGGCAACTCAATAAGGAGGGATGTTTGCTTCTAGAAAGTCAATTTCCAGTTATTAGTGCAGTTTTGCCAGCAAGCACCATCACAGCCTGGCTCTTCTCCCTGGCTGCATCAGGGTGGGAAAGGAACTGGCTGCAGGAAATTTAAATCCCTGAATTTTCCACTCCAGCTGCTTTGGACGGGTGCCCTCCTGCTCTGCATGAGCCCTTCCACCCCATCCCTAAGTGCATCCTGAGGCTGCACAGCTCCAAGACCTGTCATGCCATGCATCCAGCCATCTGAGGATGATGCAGAAGGTTCCACCAACCAAAACCCACCCAAACCCTCTCAGAACAGCTCCTGCTGTGAGGTCCTTGGCATCTGTGAGTGACAGACAAGGATGGGACACTCAAAAGAGGGACAGTGGGTTTCTCTCTTGAGGTATCTCCTCCAAAATCTCCCTCAAAATATTTTTTTCTGAAGGGGAACAGCCTTTTTCCTGTTTCTACAGCCCTCCTGAGATGTGGTTTCAGCATCAACCAGAGAAGGGCTCTGATCCTGCAGGTCCCCATCCCCAGGGAACAATCCTGCCTCCACAGAGGCTGCAGAGATTGTGGTGCCCAAACCCAGCCGTGCTGGGAGCCGGAAAGCAAAAATCCACCCTGGGACAAGATTCCCAGACTCCTAAAGATGCTGGAGGAAGGGGGTACAAGCTCAGAGATATCCTGTTCCCCTTGGGAACAGCCTCCCTATCGAGGGGATGTGCTGCAGCCATCTGCAGGCTCCCCAGCATCCCAGTCCTTGTTGCTGGAGGTGTCTGTCCTTCTTCAGCAGTTCCCATGGAAACTGGAGACAGATGGGAAAAGAGACATGCTAGAAGATGGACAAGTTCAGGAGTGGGTCTGTGGGAACCTCATGAGGTTCAACAGACCAAGTGCAGGGTCCTGCACCAGGGCTGGCTCTGGGTAAGAGCCACATCTGACAGAGGAACCTCAGACCCACAAAATATCCTGACAATGCTATTTTTTATCCAGAGATCTTGACACAAATCCCATAACTATCCACCAGGCTGCTGGTGTTCATTTGTGTTTGGAAAAGGAATGTCTCATATTTAAATAATTTCTGTGGGTTCACAGAGATGCCCATCAGCAAAACCTCTCCTAATACATGGTCAGCACCTTGCTCCCCTCGGAGCTCTGTGGAGGTTTCCTCCTAGGCAGCCATCACCCAAAGCCCTCCTGGAGACAGGGAGAACTGGAAAAGCAATGCACAAAACATGCCAGCAAGAGAGGGAAAGAAAATAATTTTGCATTTTATGTGCTGATAGGAAGAAGCAGAAGAGAACAGGGGAGAGTCACCTTCATTGCAGGTACCGAACAAGCGCCATGGCTGAGATGACTAAAATACAGCCTATAATTACCCCCATCCCCTAATAATGAACACTTATGCTTTCAGCACCCCCAGTGCTCTCTCTCATTCATCCCTGTTGACAGGCAGGTGCTGCCCCTCCTGCAGGTACCTTGGCACGGTTGATGTTCACACCACTCATGCTCCTACTGCGGTCTATCAGGAAGATGAACTCTCCCTGGGCTTTCCGGAGGCCTGGCTGCACACTCCTCAAGTCAGGGCAGAAGTTGAGCATGATGACAGGGTGGTGGGGGATGTCCTTGTTCAGCCGCTTCCTGATGATTTCCATCTGAAAGAAAGCAGGAGAGAGCTCGAGAGGTTGATTTTGACAGCTTGATTTTTTCACCCCATTTCAATTTGAGGGGAATCAGAGCAGGGCTCAAAATGTGAGCGCATGGCCTTTTGTGGGGCAGAATCTGCTCGTTCAGAGGTGACAACAACAGCGTGGGCCAATGTCCAAGTGTCCTGTTCCATCCATACCCACAGTATTCACCATCCCTGCAAGTGTCTGAGGCCAGGCTGGACGGGGCTTGGAGCAAGCTGGGACAGTAAAAGGTGTCCCTGCCCACAGGAGGGGTGAGACAAGATAAGCTTTAAGGTCCTTTCCACCAAACCATTCTGGGATTATATGGAGCAACTGCACACTCAGATAAAAGCCTGGAGAAGAAATCAAAAGCCCTGGCCTTACCCAGCACCTTGCAAATCTGATTCTCCAAACACTTCATTAGATCCTTCCCGAAAATCTGGTTCATTAGAACAGCTTAGCATCCCGAGGCACACCAGAGGTTTTGTTTTCTCCATGGTCACTCACTAATGAAGTGTGAGATGCAGCCCTTGATCTGCTGCATTCAGCTCTCCAATTCATTCCTGCCACCTCTGGCTTGCTGCTTTTTCTGCCCGCTTCTTTTATCACTTTTCTTTATAGGGATTGAAAGGCTTTGGAAAGCTGAACCGTCTGCTCTGGCCATGGCTTGATAGGAGCCTGCATGATCTCTGCACTGCACACAGCTCCAATGGCTCTCCACATTTTCTCTCCTTCTATTTCAAGTATTCATTACAAATGGGATAAAATAAAACTGGTAAAAACCTCTCGTGATGGGTTTATAATGTGCTGTTACATGTGTATCAAGCAGTAATGGGTTCACGGCCTCAGCTGCTTTGGAGGGAGCTCCAGGGGCTCACATCAGCCCAGCTGCGGCCTTTCATCCCTGGGTCTGAGTGTGGAAACAACTCCTCAACAGCAGCTCCATCCTCAGGGGCTTTGTTTGCCTCTTTTCTCCTCTTTCTGGCTGCTTTTCTCCTTGGTTTCACAGGGAGTAAACCAGACCCCAGGTAACCGGGCTTGTTTTCTCCAGCCATGAGTCACATTCCTCAGTCTATGAGCTGACGACCAACCTTTGTTTTCTAAAACTCAGTAACTCCCCGTGGCTCAAAACACACACACACACACACACACACACGAGCCCTGCTTTCAGGTCCTCTGCCTGAGTGCTGCTTCTTTGACCCAGTGAAAAGACAGGTCCCACTCACAGGAATAAGCCAAGCTCCGACTCATCCTCCTGCCTTTCCCTTCTATGCTGTGAGGTATAAACTAATCAGCTGCTGAGAAATCAAAGGGCTTTTTCTATTTCCATTTCCCTCCAACCATATGACATTATTTTCTTTAACAACTTTTCCAGTTTATTGCATTCCAGACTAGAGTGTTCCTTGCTGCCTCTGCACAAATACTGAATCGTGGCCCTGGACCTACCCACAGAACTCCTTGGAATGCTCTTGGGTATTCATGACATAAATTTCCTATGTGATCAGGATGAGCCCATATTTTGGGATTTCTCACTGACTGGAGGGAATTTTAGAGGCAAATCTTCAGTAAACAGCTTCAGAGGAGCTGGTACAGGTCAGCCAGAAAAGAAAACATCTCCTCACCTCCCTTCCGTTCCCCTTCACCCATTATCCAATTACAGTAAACTAATCAGATTTTGTTTAGGAAAGTTGATTCCAGTGTGCATCTGTCCCCATCAACCTGCAGCTGACAACATCCAAGCCTTTTGCATAACAAACGGAGGGAGAATTACTTATCATTTACTGCTGAAATTTCTGGGCTAATTTAATTTAAACCAAGTGGCCAGTGTCCTGCTCTGAGCAGCAGCAATTCCAGCCCATCATCTACCCCAGGTATTCCAGGCATTTTCTCTGCTCCCTGCAGTTGTTTCCCAGTCTTCCTGGGGCACAGGTGGCTTTCCTGCAGGGAAATGTCTCCAGAATGATCCCCCCTTAGACAATTTGACATGCTAAAGATGCAGAAATAATTAGGGAGCCATCCGAGGCGTAGCGTGGGAGTTTCATCTCGTTCCACCTGCCACACGCTGAACACAATTAGAGGAGATGCCTGCAGAGTCCCAGCCCTGCCAGAGGGAGCCGAGGGCAAAGGGAAGGGAGGGGAGGAGGGTTGACAAGTCTCTGGTGAAAGGAGAAATCTTAGCAGCACGGGGAGACACCCCTGCAACAGGTCTGGGATGTCTGCCAAGAGGGACCCAGGATGAGACACATGGAAAAGGAGTTTAGGGGGAAATAAGCATGTCTGGACACACAGGAAAGCCCTGGCTGGGTAAAACAGGAGCTGACACTGTCAGCCTCAGCTGTGGCCACACAAGCACAACCTGTCCCTTACGGGAAGACGCCCACCCTGGAAATCCAGAGGGCTCTGAGCTGTCTGCTCCTCTCTGCTGATCCCAGACACACCAAAGAGTTGAGCTGTCACTCATTCCTTCAGAACTGCTGCGAGACGAGGCACAAATCCCAGCACAGATATTTTTCTCTTTGCTGCTAAGCAGAACAAAGAGAAGTTTCTCCTACCTCGTCTTCAGTTCAGCTCATTATTCCCAGGAAAATCACTTCTTTCTCTCTGACAGCTACCCAGAAACAGTAAACATTTACCGAGCAATTAAAAGAATATTTTATTCTATGTCACTGCAATAATTATAATACCCTTAATGCTATCACAATGCACCTCTCTAATTATGCTATGCTAGACTAGCACTAATTATACACACAATAACCATCTCAGAGCTCTTCCCCTCTCAGTTTATCAGCAGCACTGCTGAATTTTCCCCTCTTCCTCCACACAAGCCCCTCTCTGAGGGAGGATGCTGCAGGTCTCATTGGGACAGTGCAATATCTGATGCTTGAAACATGGAAACATCTCCTAGCCCAGCTCCAGTCCATGGAAAGCCTCAGCTAACACCTGCAGCTTGTGTTTCTCACCTTTTTCTTGGCACTGGGGTCTTTCTTAGTGCCTTTAATGAAATCGTTCTTCCCCTTCAGGTGTCGTTCGTACTCTGCAGGGGTCATGTCACCCTCTTCCATTAAGACGTGGGGCATGTGGGGCTCTGTAAATGCAGAGAATTGTGTGAAGAACAGCTGTGGTTACACTTGGGGTCTGGCAGAGATGCAGGCGCCCTTGCTTGGAAAAACAGCAGTATCTGTGAGCTTGGAGACCTCAGAAAACCCTGAGAGGGGCCAGGATTACCTCCTGGGAAGCCTAACCTTGACAACATTTGCAAAACCAGCACTAACCCAACTGACTCCAGAGCTACAGGTGAGGATCCCAGGAAGAGGCGAGACCAGCAGAGGGGAAGAAGAGCCCACCTACCACTTGGATGGATCAGGATCTCCACAGGTCTGTCAAAGGTGTGTTTGTTGGCCAGCGTGATCACAATGCTCTTGGCAGAGCGAGCCGAGGGGTCGGCGTCTGCTCGGATCTCGTGTGTGGGGCTCTCAACTCCTGCCCGGGAAACCGAGGTGCCAGTAGGAATTGAGGATGGGGGACACCAGGGAGAAGAGATGACAAGGCGGCAAAGGACAGAACTCACGTTAGCATCAACCCTGTACTGGTAAATCCATCCCAGCACAGCTAAGGTGCCAACACAGATTTACACTAAGGGGGAGGAGTGTGGACATTGCCTTGGGGAGGTGATAAATCAGCCTTGTGCAGCAGGACAGCCCCAGTGCTCCTACCTGCCAGCAAACAGGGTCCCCGGATCTCCAGGTGGAAGCTGAACTCATACTCAAAGGGGTTGGTGGCCTCGCTGTCCAGCAGCTGTGTCAGGCAGAACCTGCCCCCTTGCTCTGGGCTCCCCAATCCGCAGGGGTGCTTGTCCCTGCCGGTGAGATAAATCCAAATAAACCCTGTCAACATGTTCTATCCCCCCAGGAACTGCAGGTCTGCCAGAGGTAAAGCCTGCAGCCACTCTCCAGCCTCCTGCAGCTCCTGCTCAGCCAGCCCTGCATTCCCCAGCATCAATCCCAGACAGAGCCCACCCCGTGGTTTTCCATACGTTCGGAGCTGGTGGCTGGAAAAGCTGCTGGCATTCTCCAGGCTGGGCTGGGGGACCCTGGGGACACACACAGCTGGCAGAAGAACCCTCACCACCCCGCTGGGCAGTGTCTGCAGCTCAGAGGAGGTGCTGATGAAGATGGAGACACTTTCCAGGGGAGGAATTATGCCCAGGTTGGCCACAAAAACAATCCTCTCCAGGTCCTCATCCATCATAATCCTTCCTGCACAGAGATTGGACCATGCCAGGTATTGCAACCATGGAAAATGCTCCTTTCCAGGCCTCCCACAACCCCCAGCCCTGAATCAAACACCCAAAGCTGCCACCACTGCACACATCAGCTTTCTCTAAAGAGCCCCAGCTTCTGCATCACTCCTTTGGCTGCCCAGAAGCAGCAGTGCTTTCCAAGATGGATAAGGCTGACACTTTTGGCACGAGCACCACAGCCCCTCAGCCTCCCAAAAGGAGCCCCCTTGGTGCCGCAGCATACACCAGCCGGCCACCCCCTGTCACCTCCCCACTCCCCTTCCCCTCCTTTTCTCTCTAAAACACCCTCAACCCCCTCACCACTTCCATCACCAGCCCTTCCAGGGGGGAGGCTGCAGCTGTTGAAGTAGGTGTCATCCATCTTGGCTTTGTCTTTGATCTGCACCGTCACGGTGCGCCAGGACACAGCCGCCTCGAAGCCCACGACAGTCGTGCCTTCGTCCAAGGGGTACACAAAGAGACCTGCCAGCCAGGAGGGGTGTCAGCAACACCCACCTCTTCCCTGGACCCACCAGCCAGGTCCCTCTTGGCACTTCCCAAGTGGGAAAAAAATCCCACTTGTGGGATTTTTCACGCCTAAAAAGTTGTAGACTTGGACATAATACATTTGGTTGTACTTCCCACCAGCATCTAAAGGTTGAAGGCATGCACAGAAACCCAGCACTGCCATATCCTGACTTTAAAGTTCCCATTCCAAGCTTCACTCCTTAAAACTTGCCTTCCAACGCCTGGGGGTCTGGGTTGTGGTAGGTGAGCAGGGCTGTCATCCCAAAGGCATAGCCGCTGACGCAGGATGTCACCTCGGATGCAATGAGGGGCAGCCGGGAGAGGGTCACCCGGTTAACCAGCCCTGGCATCTTCCTGGGGTCTCTGGGTGATGGTGGGGAGCTGGAGAGAGAAAGGTGAGAATGGATGCAGAGCCCCGAGTGCCCAAAATCTTTGCATGGCTCTGCCACCTCATTCTGAAGCCCTGAGGACAGAAAGGTGAGTGACCTGAGACAGGATGAGACCTGGGTCTGATGACTGCAGTGATGAGGATGGGGATGGAGCAAGACCCCAGTGGGAAGACACAAGGAAAACCCTTGCCCCAAATCCCCATTGGCACAAGGGAGGAGGTCCAGATGAAACCTCTCTGGCTGGGGACAGACAGCCCCAGAGGTCCATAGTCCCCAGCTCCCACATTGATGGAGTCTGGGCAGAGCAGGTTAACATCTTTTTCTGTTCCTCTTTCTCCTCATTATCCTCCAAACCAACAATTTCCTTCAGGATAAGACTATAATCATGAGAGTTTTCCTTTCTCCTGGGGAAGGAAGAGTAGGCAGGCAGAGCCAGGCGTGCTTTTGCCCTCCTATGCCCTTGCCCATCCTCATCCTTGCTGATGACAGGGAGGTGCCATTGCTCCGCTGCTGTCCTGCATCTCCAGATCCTTCCTGCACAGGCTGACTCATCCCTCCCTGTGCTCAGCCGACACATTCAGATGCAAAGTGACTCCTTATGCCAATTACCTTCCAACTATTTTCTCTAAGCAGGTTTTCCCCCATTACAGCTCCTCTCCCCCAGGCCTCAGGGTTTTAAAGGAGACTTTTCAGATGGATTTTAGGGCCCCATCCCGCTCCCCCAGGGAACCAGGAGAAGTTGCTAGGCAGCAGTTCTCCCTGGCTGGCTCTGCAATGCTTTATGCAGTGATTTACGAGGCCCAGGAGAAGCCAGCAGCACCGAAATACATCAGTTTCTCATTCCTGCGTTATTAAAACCCACCTTTATATGCAAATGCCACAGAAGACATCAAGGCCACGAGCTCGATGAGTGCTCGGGCAGGAAGACGGTGTTCAGAAAGGAAAAAGGGAGAGCCAGGGAGAGCAAGAAGGGCTGTCCGGGATGGGGGAGAGCAGCTGGGGAAACCGAGCACAGGAAACAGCAGAAGATGATGATGGAGGGCAGTAATCCCAAGGCACGCCCCTGAATCCCGGCCAAAAACCTTAAATTCCCGATTTAATCCACCCCTCCTTCCAGCACAAACGCTGCTCATGCCAGGAGCTGCCCAGGGAGGTTGGGGATGCATCCATGGGGATGCAGCCCCCACAGTCAGGAGATGAACAGCAGTCCTGCCTGAGCCAGGGGAGGCCATCCCACACCGGGAAGCTCCAACAGGGCTTGGGGAGTCAAGAGCTGGCAAGAGTTCACCTGCCAAGGGAGAGATAATGAAGGTCCCCTCACTTCGATATGCGGCAGAGGCCATCAAGGTATCAGGAAGTGATTAAATGCCAGGTGGGGGAGGAAGGAGGGGGAATGATTTTACCTTAGGGAAGAAATAATAACGGAAGAAGCTCTCTGACAGCTTGGCACAACAGGAATTCATTACGGGACTGCCAGAGGGGTGAATTTGGGCTCCAGGAGCGTGAATTCAGCTTGGAAGTGGGGACTTAGTACAGAGCCATGGGTGAGATCCAAGCCCCTCACATCTCCTGCACCCATGGAAGATTGGGGACATAGCTGCCATGGGAACCACTCTGCCAGCAGGGATTTCTGCATCACCTGGGGCAGAACAAGCTCTAAGGGACCCTTGGTGAGATGCAGAGCCCGTGCTATGCCCTGTTTAATTCAGCTAGGAAAGCTGCACCTCTCCTGCAGCTCCAAGGTGGCTCAGAGGAGCCTGGCACCAGCCCTCACTGCTGTGCCAGCCAAAAAATCGGCCCCACAAGGACAGGGAGGGCTCAGAGGGCTCCTCCTGGCAAAAACCCTTTGATAGGGGATGCTGCCAGCAGAGCCATGGGGCTGCTCCACCATGGAGCTTGTGTCACCAACGCCATCAAGTGACTGCAGCATGGAAAGGGAGAGCAGCAGAAAGGCTGGAGTGAGGGAGAGCAGTGGGAAGGCTGGAGTGAGGGAGAGCAGTGGGAAGGCTGGAGTGAGGGAGAGCAGTGGGAAGGCTGGATCTCTCCCCTGTACCACCCAGGAGCTCAGCACTGGCCCCTTGCCTGCTCCCCATCCTGCCTTTGCTGCTCTGGGATGTGCACTCACTCTCCGTTCAGGCCACAGGGCCTGGACTCTCAGAATGGGACCTGGCAGGACCCTGCATCCCAAAAAAATTACCAACAGCTTAACGCTGCACAGGGTACCCCCAGACACACCCAGTCCTCAGCGTGTCCCCTCACTGCCACCAAACGTTCCTGCCTCACACACACAGCAGGCGCGGGGCCATCCCACACACCTGGCCAGGTGCCTCCCGACCTCACACTGCATCTGGCATCCCAGGAAAAAGGGAAACCACTGAAAGTTAATACCTTCAGCCCTCAAAATATACCTGTAGTCCCACTAACTAGGGTGCACCTCAGAACTGGGGACAAATATCATCCCTTGGCCAGCTGCGCTCTGGACCGGGCACACCAGGCTACTACCGGATCGATCTTTGTTTTCCCCCTCCCTTTGTAAGCGTCCTTTCCATGACAATCCACTGCTCTTCCTGGCGACGGAGGGCAGGGATACACGGAATCGTGCTCATCCCACTCCAGGCAATGCCCTCGGCCAGATCCTGTGCCCGAGTGACGGGGAGGGCGCTGATGCTGCTGCGACGCCTCCGGACGGTCCCGGTGACACGCAGAGAGCACCGGGCTGCGAGCCCGAGCACAGGCTGCAGGCGTCTGTCCCAGCACTCCCGAGAGGCTGGGGCTGGATTTCACGGGACGGGCAAAGGTGTTTATGTGCCTGAAAAACGGGGGTGGTGCCTGAAGCAATGCTTGGAGCTTCCTGGGTGTCCGTCTGTGTGTCTAAGCACTGATGTGCCCTCAAAAAATCTGTCTGAGCACGTGGAGTAAAGACAGAGGCAGAATAATGCTCCTCTGAGGTGTATTTTCATGCATTGAAAAGGAAGATAGAGCAAAACCGTGAGCACACAGCCTGGTTTCTGGCAGGACCCGACCCCCAGAGTGGGTTGGGGTCCCAGTTGTGCCACACCACAGGATCTGTGGCATCCGCAGCCGGACAACAGGATAGGGAGAGTCAAAGCAGGAGCTGGGATAAAACCCGACACAGCTCCTCCCAGCCCTGCTGCCCGAAGGGCAGAAATCAGGGGCAGCCCGGCTGCTTCTGCCCCCCGGGACAGGAAGGCTTCCGTGTGAAGCGCAGCCCTGGTGCCACACCTTGTGTCAGCCGCATTTCTGAGCAGCTGAAGCACTGCCCTGCCCTGCTGTAACCCCAGACCGGCCACAAGCGGCTTCCCTTGGAGATCTCGCCTCCGAGTCCGAGCCAGACCTGGGGCACATCCCCACTGCTCAGAGGATGCCTGGTTTTCTGCAGCTGGCTAAAATATTCCTTCCACGTCGTCTGTCTCAATCAACACTGACATCCAGTGGCTCGCCGGGATGACGGCAGCCGGAGCGCCCTGTGGAGATGTGCAGGTGGACAGAGCTGGCCAAGGATGCCTGTTGCACCGCAGCCTCCCACCAGCATTCCTGGGCAATGTCCACGGGAAACAACATCCCCCGTTTGCAAACCCAAGACAGGAGAAGACTTGCACTTCCCAAACTTTCAGGGCTCTCAAGTAGAGTCACCCTTGGGAATTCTCCCTGGTTCTCAGGGGCACCAAGGCTCAGGGAACTGCTGAGGGACCCCTGACTCCACCTACCTGAGCCACATCACTACAGTCCCTAAGACAGGCAGGAGCCCTCCAGCTGCTTTCTCCCAAATCACAAGGCTCAAACCTGGCCAGGAAACTGGGATCAACCCCCAAAATACCTCTAGCAATAGGAGGAAATGGGGTTTGAAAGCGCAGCTACAGGAACTGTTCTCCCATCTCCAGCCTCCCCTCACCTCAAACTGCAAGCAGAATATCCCACTTAATGGAAAACCAGGAAAACAGCCACTGCAGGCCCCCAAAGGGTGACAACATGGGCCCTCCACTGCCACTGCAGTGACAAGGATTGCTGGCCCCAAGGACACCGTGAGGCCTCAGATATGGAAACTGGGGAAAGGCTGGGAAGCAACTTCTCCTGCCAGAGCCCTGTGAAAGCAACCAGGTCCCCCATCCCGAGATGACACTGCGCCAGGCTGGGACATGACTGACAGCCTTGGCACAGACAGATTTTGGGGACTGTCAGCCATAACTCTGGCAAGTGTCTTGGACCACCAGCCTGCCCCCAGAGCTGGGTCTCACAGACCTGGATTCATGTCCCAAGCCCCTTCCTAGAGCTGTTAATCACACATTTCTGACACAGGCGTTAGTTAACCTCCACCTCACCAGGCTCACAGCTGGGGGGAAGATCCCTTGGGTTAGCCAGAGGGGGGATGTTGGCCCAGACACCCCTCAGCTGGGCTAAACCTGCCAGGCAGCCTGCTTCTTGTTTGGGGTGCATCCAGATCCAAGGAGACACACAGGGCTCCCAGGAGCAGCACAGCCCTTCTCCATCCACCCGTCCTGCCCTGCTCCAGCCAGTGTGGTGGACTCCAGCCAGATCTCAGTGTTTTGACCCTTACCGGGTGGGGGATCAGCCTCTATCACCTTGCCAAGGTCACTCCTCCTTCCCCAGACAGTGTGTCCACAGATGGGTTATCCCACTTGGCTGCCCAGGACAGCAACAGCCCGTCACCCCCAGCACTGTCCCCACATCCATCCCTGTCCTCTGCCTGCATGGAGATGGACACAGTCACTGCCAATGTCTGTACAATTTTTGGGGAGGGATGGGATGTTCCAGGACTCATCATTCAGCTGGGGAAAAGCAAGGCTGGGAAGCAGCAGCTTGCAAAGTGTGGGCTTGTGCCTGCACAAATATTATGACAGGGATCTCTTCAGTGAGCGGCTTTGTGCTGGGATCGTGCACAACCTTGGGAAGTGACACACACACACACCCCTCACACCCACCCCTGCAGAGCTAAAAAGGTGCAGGAGCAACTGGAGAGTAGCCACTGCTTTTCTTACCTTTCCTGGGAGAGAGGAGGAGAAGGAAGAAGGGGATGGGGGGGTTGGAGCAACTTCACCCACTCTTCCAGCCCCTCTGCGGCTGGGCTGGGGAGGCAGGAGGGGCAGGAGGAATCCCGAAGGCGACAGGCACGGCTGCGGAGCGCTGTCTCTGGAAGACAGGGAGAGAAGGAGATGAGGAGAGAGGGGAAGGGAGAGAGAGAGGGAGAGGAGCAAGCGCCGGGGCTTGGAGTGGGGGAGCTCTGCACCACCAGCCACCTCAGCAACCGGTGGCTTCACCCTCCGAACCTTCCCCATCGAGCAGCGGGGCTGGGGGAACCCGGGGAGTCCGGGGGTCCCGGGGGGGCGAGGAAGGGTCTTACCGGACCGGCTGCAGCAACATGTGCCCCGGCGGGGAGGCTCTGCCCGGAGCCGGGGAGGTGTATGGCTCCCCTGGGATGGGGGGCTTCTGAATCCCCAGGGTGGGTCTCTCGCCCCCCACCGCTGACTCAAAGTGTCCGGAGCTGTCTGAGTGACCATCACCATCATCATCATCATCACCCAGTGGAGCCATTTGTTTTGCCAGGGAGGTAACCATGACAATCCCCTGGAACACCCTGGCGGTTCCCCCTCCCCTCGCTCCCCTCCTGAGCCCGGGGGCTGAAGGGGAGGGAACGGGCGAGGGACGAATCTCATCCGGGTGGAGGAGATGCCCCCGAGCTGGGCAGGCTGGGGGAAAAAAGAGGCTGCAAACTCCCCTTACCCATCGCCACGATTTGTCTCCCCGGGATTTTCCGCAGCTGCTGCTGAGAGGGGAAGAGTCCACCGCATTCACCTTTGTCATCCCCCTTCTCTTGCAAAGGAAAAAAAGCACCTAAAGCCCCCCAAAATCAAGATGTATCACTGCTCGCTGGCCTCCTCTGCAGCCCTAGGCTGGATCTCTCTTCCACCCTTGCTGTTGCCTCCATTCCCATCTCAGCTCATGCACCCTCTCCTCCCCAGAACACCCGAAGCCCCTCACCCACAGCCCATCCATGGGGGTCTAGCAGGACCCTCCCCACAGGAGCAATGCGGAATGCTCAGGGATGTCCCTGGTGGGATACGGTCCCTGCCCTGAGCAACTTACACTTAAACCCAGGAAAAACAACTTGTAGAAAGGGGAAACTGAGGCAGCTGGGGGGAGACAGACCTGGACATTTTCCCAGAGCAGAGCTGGACACCAAGCCTGGGTCAGAGCATAGAGAGGCTAAAGCTCCTCTTTCTCCCCCTGGCCTCCAGGCTGCAGGATCAGGATGACCAGACACGGCATCCCTAATGACCCTCTTGTTCCCCAAGAACAATATGTTTTAGAGGAAATGGCAAGAAATTCCACAAACAAATGCCTGTTCAAGAATTTTTTCCTAAGCCCAGCTCCCAGGGCTGACTTCAGCCCTGAACCTCCAGAATTTATGGTTCTTGCCAGACATATAGGTCAGCCATGGAAAAACCCAGGTCCCGTATTCCCAGTGCCTGTAAATGTTTGTTTACCACGGCTTGTGGCTTCTAGGGAGAAAATAATATATGCCAGGAGAAATCCTGGGATTCAAACCAACAAACGTGGTAGCAGCAGGGTATTTGTTTAGAAGATAAAGCAGCATCTGACATGGTGGATGAAGCAAGACCTCAGGAAGACACACACAGAGTTGTTTTGGGGGGAATTAATATTTAGTGCTGATGCTGAAGCTGCATCACCAAGGGCATCAATGAGGTGATCAAAAGTGCTGCCCAGAACAGTTCACAAGGGCCTCCACTGGTGTTTGTTCCTCCTCATCTTCTCCAGGTTGGCTTTGCCCAGGACACCCCACCATCAGTGAGGGCCAGCCCCTCCCAGGGAGGAGCAGTGGAGAATGGGATGGTTATAAATGAGGCAAAACTGGGGAGGGGACAAGCTAAAAGTAGCATTTGAGGTCACCTAAGTGCCATCTCTAAGCTTGTGACTTTATCCACCTGGGGCCAGGCAACAGCAGCATCTCTAACCACCATAGAGGAGTATTTCCAGTCCTGGCTCATGCCTGGGTGGGTTCTGGGACTGGCCAAGCATGGGACAGGCTTTCCAGGTTCATGATCCAGCTCACTTAAGAGTGCAAGTGCGGTACTCTTGTGCTGGGAGATTCAGATGGGCTCAAAACTGAAAAAAAAAAAACAAAACCAAAAAAAGACAAAAACCAATACTAAACCAAATCTCTTGTTGGTTGGACAGCAACGAGCACTTCCCATGATCTCTATGTGTGCTCTGTATGTAAATGCTGTTTTCCTCAGCCTGGAACGTTCTGAAGAAACAAATAATCACTCTGTTGGCAGACTGTGATGATTAAAAAGTGATGACACAGGGCTGGGCAGGGACTGCCTCCTCCTCTCCCTCCTCCTTCTTTTCTTCCTTTTCATCTTCCTCTTCTTCCTCCTTGCAGCAGGTTTGTGTGTGGGCAAGGAAGACTCCGACCTGTCTGGGGTGTAAGGACCAGAGGTAATTTCAATGAAATTCCACCGTCCAACCTCCACCATTGTGAGATCTCTCATTCCAGCACAGCCAAAGTCTGCTGGTGAGGGGAATTAAGCATTTATTTAAACTAATCTGAATATTTATCTCATGCTTAAATGAATACATAGGTAACTATATGACAGCAGAGTCTCCAGCAAAATCAAGGACCCTTCATGGAACCCACAGGAAAACCACACCTCCAGAAGTCCATCCCTGCTCCAGAGACTGAGGAGAAAAGTCCTTCCTCATGGACAGAAGAGAGAAACCCCCACCACAGACACACCTCACTGACAGGCTGCACAGCCCTGAAAATCCCAAGGCATTATTGCAGCCAAGGTCAAGGAGCAGAAAGGAGGCACTGGAAGGATCTGGCCCCAGCCAACGTTGCCTGATCATAGTTGTCTATGTTGCCTGATCATAGTTGTCTTCTTCTCAGTACCTCTGTTTTCCCCTCTCTAAAACGGGACTAATCCCAATTAAATGTGTTTATGGGAGGTGTATCTGCAAGAAAATATTAAACTGGAAGCATGAGCCTGTCAGCCTCTGGGATTTCCCACATTCATCTTTATTTTTACCCTAATTAACTAATTAATGTCTCAGACTTGCCTTTGGCTGCCTGCTCTATTCCCATTGAAAATCTCCTCGCATTCAGCTCCAGTGTTCAGCATCCTCCTGTTGCCATGGAAAAAAACGCCATGATGTCACCTCCACAAATAAAGCTTCCAGACCCCAAAGTTCATGTGTGGGGCTGGGGAGGAATCCCCACAGATTGAGGAACATGGGGCTACCACCTCCAAGCAGGAAACTGAATTAGATGGAAAAGTATCAGATGATAATATTTTATAATGATGGGGTTCAGTTTTAAGGAAAAAACCAACCACGGTTGGAGTGAAGAGCAACAGTGAAAGGTCCAGCCCTGCCTGGGATAAGATTGCTCAGCACAGAAAGAAATAACAGCTCAGTTGGAAGTTTTAGGCTGTGGGAACAAATGAGGTGTCTCCACTAAAGGGGAGAGGGAATATTGAGTCAGGGAAATAATCCTTTGTTTGGGAACTTGTGGCTGATGCCTGCAGGCTTGGCCATTTTACTGGTTCTGCTGCATGGAATAAAAACACAAATTCAGACCATCCTTGAGAGCTGCTCTGTCAAACAACGGTCAAGGAAGGGAATAGCAGCCCAGTGAGGAAATCCCACAGGCTCTTCCCACACTTCTTTCATTTCTACTTTCCCTTTTACTCCTTTTTATACCAGGACCTTTAAAGAACACGTTTGATACCAGGTCTAAGCTGGCTCCTGCCCTACAGCAGGTGACAGGACAGAAATTACTCTTGCAGCTCCTGGCACTTCTACACCTCCATGACTCATTCTTCTACCTTGTTTTCACCTCCACTCCTGTTCCAGAGACAGAGCTGCGGCTCCCTGCAAATGTCACAGTGTCTGCGTGATTTTCCCCCGGCCCTGGCTCCCAAAGGCACTCCATTCCATGGGAAACAGAAGCTCCACCTCATAGCAGATGGCACAGCAGGGCCTGACCCCCAGCCCCAAACCAGGCAGGGGACACAGCCCCAGCCCCACCCCACATGGAGGGCCTGACCCCCAGGGATGGCCATGTCACACAGAGGACTGAGCCCCATATCGTGTGAGACACAGGCTGACCCCCAGACCCCCAGACCATACTGAGGTCCTGATCTCAGCCCCACAGCATTCAGGGCACCAGGCCCCTGACCACAGTCCCCCTCAACATACAGGGGACCTGACCACCCAGTCCCACACTGCACAGGGCTCACAGCCTCACACTGCACAGGGCTCACAGCCCCACACAGGGCTCACAGCCCCACAGAGCACACAGGGCTCACAGCCTCACACTGCACACAGGGCTCACAGCCCCACACAGGGCTCACAGCCTCACACAGGGCTCACAGCCTCACACAGCGCTCACAGCCTCACACAGCGCTCACAGCCCCACAGAGCACACAGGGCTCACAGCCCCACACAGGGCTCACAGCCCCACACAGGGCTCGCATCCCCACACCGCACAGGGCTCACCGTCCCACACTGCACAGAGCTCATAGCCCCACAGAGCTCACAAGCTCACCCCACACAGGGTCACAGCCTCACCCCACACAGGGCTCACAGACCCACAGCGTCACAGCCC
>VWZV01017441.1:540772-559234 GCA_013397155.1 Irena cyanogastra | reverse complement strand
GCCACCCCGGGCCGGCCATGGCCACCGACTCGTGGGCCCTGGCCGTGGACGAGCAGGAGGCGGCGGCCGAGTCGGTGAGTGCGTGCCGGGGCCCGCGGGGGCTCGGGATGGCCCGGCCCGGCCCAGCGGCACGGCGTCCCCCGGGCCGCGCGGCCCCCTCTGCCTCCTCACAGAAAACAGCGATCGCAGAAACCCTTTTTTGCCTCATTTTTCTGCCATGGGGGCGGGGTGGGCCCGGGGTGTCCGATTTTCCCTGGGCTTGGGCTCTTCCTTTATAAGCAAAACCCCCAGTTTTAATTAATTAATTTATTTACTTGCCATTATTTTTTAAATTTCTTCGCCTCCATCTATTTTTTGCGTATCCAAGGGGCAAAGACGTCCCTGCGGTCCCCCTCACCTTCTATCCAGACACTGCACCGCTTCAGGCACTCAGCCAGCCTCAGCTCTGTCTTCCAGCATCCAAAAAAATCCTCCTTTCTCTCGTATTTTTTAAATGAAAATATGTAACTTTGTACCTCAGCCAAAATTGTTTTGTATTTTTCTGTGCTTGGGCACAGAACACTCACTGAGTCCCTGGGTGTGGGGAAGACCCTCGGGGCTGCTCTCCCTGCACATCTCAGGTGGTGAAACAAACTCATCCTGGNGGGTCACAGCCCCACAGAGCACACAGTGCTCACAGGCACTCCCCACACAAGGCTCACAGCCTCTCCCCACACAGGACGCGCAGCCCCACAGAGCTCACAGCCTTAACCCACACCGTGTACACTTCTTCCCACCTCAGACACCCCCGATGTCACCTCTCACCCCCCATCCCTCTCGCCGCCGCCCCCGGAACGCGCTGCTCCCGGAACGCCCGNAATTTATTTACTTGCCATTATTTTTTAAATTTCTTCGCCTCCATCTATTTTTTGCGTATCCAAGGGGCAAAGACGTCCCTGCGGTCCCCCTCACCTTCTATCCAGACACTGCACCGCTTCAGGCACTCAGCCAGCCTCAGCTCTGTCTTCCAGCATCCAAAAAAATCCTCCTTTCTCTCGTATTTTTTAAATGAAAATATGTAACTTTGTACCTCAGCCAAAATTGTTTTGTATTTTTCTGTGCTTGGGCACAGAACACTCACTGAGTCCCTGGGTGTGGGGAAGACCCTCGGGGCTGCTCTCCCTGCACATCTCAGGTGGTGAAACAAACTCATCCTGGGGCAGCTTGTGCCAGCCAGGACAGTGCATGGATCCTGTTTCCATCCTGGAATGCTGATTTTCTCCCATTTTCCATCAGCAGAGCCATTAGGGAGTGGAGGCTACAAGACAGAAAACAACCCCTTCCCTGTGTTGTCATTACACCTTAAAAAACTTGCATTTCTGTTAAAACTCCTGCTTAGAAATAGTTGTATTAAAACTCTTGAAATCAAGTTCCTCTTGTATCTTCATCCTTTCCAGTTGAGCAGGGTTCGTGCAATATTTGATAAATCCAAAGCTCAGGTTTTCCTGGCTGGAATTGGAATATAGGGAGCTGTATTTGAATTTCTCTGATTTTGTGTTTCTCCTGATTTCTAGTTGAGCACTTTACACCTAAAGGATGAAAAAACCAAACCAGATGCCAATGGTGAGTTCCAGCTGCTCAGATGGGCTTGGAAAGGGTGGAATGTTTCCCTGCGAGGGTTCAGAGCACTGCTGCCAAAGTAAATTCCTGATAAATCATGAGATTCCAGAAAAGCTGAGCACAGACTAAATTTAAGTAAGCAGCAGCACAGACTAAATACTTCGGTGTCTCTGGGAGCTGTGTGAGCAAAATCCGTTGGTGTGGTTGCTAAACTCCACTTGGAGCTGGTGCTTGGGTGTCCTCTGCACAGCAGTGGAGCAGGGCAGTTCTCCTCAGGAAAGGGAGCTGTTTTGTAGCTTTTCCCAGGGTATTCCAAAGCTCTGGGGGTGTGGGCTGTCCCCGAGGCCTGAGCTCACTTGTGCCCCCCTAAACTGTTCCAACTCAGGTGCCGTTGTCAAGGCAGATGACAATGTGGAGAAGACGGAGGATGAGGAGAAGGGTAAGTGCCTTCCTGAAAAAAGCTTTGACAAGGAAATTAATTTCATTTAATTATAATTATATTAATTAAATATGTACTTAAAGTAAGTCTGCCTTATGTCTCAGGACTGCTGATCTTGTATCCTGCCCCAAGGACTTAATTGTAAGACATGTCCTTCCTCCATAACACTTTTAAAGGCATTGTGTCCTGTAATAACTTGGGAGACTCCTGGATTAGAGTGGAGAGAAATAAGGGGATAGCAGTATCCTCAAGGCAGGACTGGATACAGGAGCAGTTGGATAACCTGGAGCTGGGATTGCTGTAGCAACCAACAAGTTGCATTTATGCAGTGGCTGCTCAGAGGTGGGTAAAGGCTCACATTCTTTCAGAAGGTGGTTTTAGGAAACAGATTTAGTAGCAAAACCCCACAGTGCAGCAGTTTTACCTCATTTGGATCTCCCTTATCCTCAATCCTTGTGTTTCAGCTCTGAAATGCTTTGAAGTACCGTTTATCCTCAAACCTTCCTTAAAAATAAAACCCTGGGAGGTGTCTGCCCACATGTCAGAGGGTTGAGGAGGCCTTACCCTGTCTCAGGTAGATGCTAAGCTAAAATAGTATTAATAAGCAGAGATCTGGATCCGTTGAAGTCCCCCTTAGAACAGTGCTCGTTTGATTTGTCTTCCTGGGTATTAAATGCGGGAATGTCTGGGATCTCTCAATGTCTCACCCAGGAGGTTTGGGCTCTTCAAGCCATTACACTCTAATGAAGAATTTCTGTATTTGGACGGATTTTGTCCCTTTTAAGTGGCTCAGGTTCAGTGAGAGCAAGAGTTCAGTGGGAGCAAGACCTGGAACAGGCTGTGACTGATGGATTTATGTTTTCCACCTTTTCCAGAGGACAGAGCTGCCCAGTCCTTACTGAACAAGCTGATCCGCAGTAACCTGGTTGACACCACAAATCAGGTGGAGGTGCTGCAGAGGGACCCCACATCACCCCTCTACTCTGTCAAGTCTTTTGAGGAGCTGCGCCTGTAAGTGCCTGCTGGGATGAGCCAGAGCGTTCTCTGCATGGTGCTGTTAAATCCTGGGATCAGATGTTAAAGAGCCAGAGCCCATTAAATAGGCTCCCTTATAGCTGGATTTTTCAGCTTGTCATGGGGAGCCTTATTCTTAAACTCAGGGAGAGAGAGCAGTTTTGCTGAA
Source organism: Irena cyanogastra (assembly GCA_013397155.1). NCBI lineage: Eukaryota > Metazoa > Chordata > Aves > Passeriformes > Irenidae > Irena > Irena cyanogastra. The sequence continues at coordinate 556,013 of VWZV01017441.1, read as the reverse complement.
ACTGCCAGAGCAGGTGTGAGTTTGGAGCCCATCAGGTAGTTGGAACCTCTCCTCATGTCCTGAAAAATCCCCTGGTTGCATAGGAGATACCACTTAAAAGTACATGGGTTTGTGTTTTCAGGTTACTGCTGACCTGTCATTAATAAGTGAGCGTATCATTTGTATTATTTAAGTGCAAGGAGAGTTGGTTTATCTGGGTGTCTGGAGGGGGTTTCTATCTGAAACAACAGCAGTGAACAGCACGAAGAGAAAAGCTTATCTTTTCCAGCAATACTGAATTTATGTACTGGAGAGACCAGTATTTTCTGACTTCCTTCCCATTGAAAACCTCTACCAGTGCGGTTGTCAAGGGATGATAACTGTGTTTAAGGCATGGTTGATGGATATATGTATTAATATGCTGAAGAGTGCATCCTGTTGGGATTGTTGTGCTTGCACTGATTTCAGGTTTGTTGCTCTACAAGCTCCGCAGGAAAATGGGAGCTAAAGAGCCTTCTCCCTGTGAAATGCCAGGATGTTTTGCTTTGTTAGTGTTGTGGTTGAATGTCTGCAAAAAGAAGCTGAGGTCCTGCAGTGCCTGTTAGACTAATTCATTCCTGTGTTTCAAAAGGCAAACAATCCCAGGGAGTTAATGACAGGGACAGCCAGCCTAATTGAGTCTTCATTTTGTTATGACTCGGGGTATCCTTGGCAACTGGTGCAGAGTTGGGCTTTGTCTGTCCTTGCTTGGAGCAGCACAAGGTTACGTTTTCAAAGGGCTTTTGTTCTGACCATCGTTGGAAAGTAATACAGGATTTTTGCAAAAGCATGTTGTGCTGAATAGGAAGTTACTGCAGTGGGGAGTGTGGGCAGGAGACCTGTAACTTGCTTTGAAAGGAGAGCTCTTCTGAGAGCGCTCACAGCATCCAGGGAGCACTTGGGAGTCATCAGCTGAGAATTTCCAGCACCAGAACCCAGATTTAGGTTGTTCCTTGCCTACATAAGTGTCTGCTGAGAGTAGAAAGCTCCATTGAGAGAAAGCAGCAGATTAGAGTTTGCTGGCCAGCAGTGTCACCACACAGTTCCAGGTGTGAGAGCTGGCTTGCAGCCACGGATCACAAGGTGTAGTCACAGCAAACTGAGCTAATTATCAGTCATTTACCTGAGCCAGCATTGCTCAGCTGTATTACAGAATCCACACGACATCCTAAAGTCCTTGCAAGGATCTCATGGTCCCTTCATCCTGTTCCTCACGCTTTGTCCCACGTTTGAGTCATTGAGGATTGATAATTTTGGCACCAAGATTAAGCATGGCTGAGGAAATGGGATTGGCCTGAAGGACAGGATTAATGCTTTCTGCTCTGGGATTCCTGGATTGTCTGAAAAGCTGCTTTGGAGCAAGCAGTGATGGCCTTAAACACAGGCTTTGCCCTCAAGCCGGGACAGGCAGGCTGACTTACTTAAATCCAGGGGTTTTTGCAAAGTTTCCTGTCCAGACTTCCTGCTGTCACTTATGGTTCCAGATGCTGACCACAGTTGTTTCACGGGTGGGATTGTAGCAGGGACAGCTCTAGGATGTCTTCTTGAGGGTTTTTCTCATCTTTTTGTACACAATTGAAAACTAAATGGACTTAAATAGGTCATGATATAAAAATTTCTCTTTTCAGGAAACCACAGCTCCTGCAAGGAGTCTATGCCATGGGCTTCAACAGACCATCTAAGATCCAAGAGAATGCCCTGCCCATGATGCTTGCTGAACCGTATGTACACATTCTTCCTACTCTTTACCAGAATAGAAGTATTTGAAAGGTTCAATGTGCTGCTCCTGAATTTTGGATGGGAGGAGGGTGATGGAGAATCTCTCAGGGTATGGAGAAAGGGTTCCCATGTCATGGTGTTTCTGTGATTATAACTTTGTGACAGCAGCCCTGGATTTGTCCTTTTCCTAGGGCTGGTACTGAGCATGCAGTGCTGTGGGGTTTGGGAGGTTGTTACCATTTTCCTCATTAGTCTGGGGAGAAGTAATACGAAATGGCTCAGAAATCCTGGATGGGTAGGAGTAGCTAAGGTGCTGATTTTCCTTCCCACAACCCTGAGCTGGAACGTATGAGGTACTGAGACACTGGGGAAGATGTGTGAAATGGGAAATTACTGAGAGATAACCACAGTTCTCCTTGCAAATCTCCATAATTGAGAAACGCTGAAGGAGAGTGTTGGGCAGGAAGTAATTCCTGCCCCATGAGGCGCAGCTGGTGAGTTGGCCATGGATCCAGAGCAGGGGTAAATGTGGCAGGATTCAAATGCCACCGTGGTGCTTCACCCTCTGAGCTGTGCCTGCTGTGCCCTCAGCCCGCAGAACCTCATCGCCCAGTCACAGTCTGGTACTGGCAAGACAGCTGCCTTCGTCCTGGCCATGCTCAGCAGGGTTGAGCCTGGGAACAAGTATCCACAGGTAAAGTTGTGGGATGTGGCTGTTTCAGGGCGTGTTTCACCCTGGCGATGCAGTGCCATCTAGTGAAGAGCCTGAGCTGCTGGGAGGCATTCAGATGTAAATTCACGGCTTGATGGAGCCGTGGTGTTATTTCTTTAAACTGTTTAAAGGGGGTGGAGGTTTGGGGATTTATCAAAATGCCTTCAGTGCAAAAGATGTGGCTTTTGCTCAAAGTTTGTTCCTGTCAGTCCTTCCCATGCATCACACAGGATGCCATTGCTCTGTGGGGAGTTAAATCTCTCTGGGAGGACTTAAATCAGAGAAATAGTACAGGCTGAAGGCGGTTGGGTAAGTGAGTTTGGGGTGGAAGAGAAGGTAACTGTGACAGCAGAGCAGACAATGCCTGGAGAGGGACTTTTTAAATCAAATTTCTTCATGGGATGGTTTAGAAATTGGGGTTGCCTCTTGCATGTTCATCTTGAAGAAAACTTCAACAAAGATTTTAAAAAGCGAGTGTGATAGTGTTGCCCTGGATGTTGATCACCTCACTCAGTTATCCTTCTGTTCCTCCAGTGTTTGTGCCTTTCCCCAACATACGAGCTGGCGCTTCAAACAGGAAAAGTGATTGAACAGATGGGAAACTTTTACCCAGAGCTGAAACTTGCGTATGCTGTCCGAGGCAACAAATGTGAGTAAGGGGAAACACCACAAACAGGAATGAGGGAATGATGCTCCTCAGGTGCACCAGAGCAAGTCAGGTGGTGAAATAGCTTGGTCAGAAAGGGCCGAAACATTTACCTGTCTGCTCAGCCACCCTAGAGCAGCCCTTTCTTCTGTCTCGGCAGTGGAGAGAGGGCAGAAGATCTCGGAGCAGATCGTAATCGGCACACCCGGGACAGTGCTGGACTGGTGTTCCAAACTGAAATTCATAGATCCCAAGAAGATCAAGGTGTTCGTGTTGGATGAGGCAGATGTGATGATTGCGACCCAGGGCCACCAGGACCAGAGCATCCGGATTCAGAGGTACGGAGCCGTGCCGCAGGGGCAGTAGGGCTGCAGTCAGGACCGAATGAAACAACAAGATTGAAATGACAGATTAGCTCTAGTCTGGGGGGTTCATAGAGGCACAATGTCAGGGGATGACAAGCAGTTTCATTTCACAGAATTAAAGAATCATGAGATTGGAAGAGACCTTCAAGATCATCGAGTCCAACCCATGCCTTAACACCTCAACTAAACCAAGTGCCACATCCAGTCTTTTTTTAAACACATCCAGGGATGGTGATTCCCCCACCTCCCTGGGCAGACAGTTCCAGTACTTGATCACTCTTCCCATAAGAAACTTTTTCCTAATATCCAACCTCTATTTCCCTTGGTGCAGCTTGAGGCTGTGTCCTCTGGTTCTGTCAGTGCTGCCTGGAGAAAGAGACCAACCCCACCTGACTACAGCCACCTTTCAGGAAGTTGTAGAGAGTGATAAGGTCACCTCTGAGTTTGTCCAGACTAAACAACCTCAGTCCCTCAGTCATTCCTCACAGGGTTTGTGTTCCAAGCCCCTCACCAGCCTTGTTGCCCTTCTCTGGATGTGATCAAGCGTCTCAACGTCCTTCCCAAACAGAGGGCCCAGAACTGGACACAGCGCTCAAGGTGTGGCCTCACCAGTGCTGAATACAGGGGTAGAGTGACCTCCCTGGTCCTGCTGGCCACACTATTCCTGATACAGGCCAGGATACCATTGGCCTTCTTGGCACCTTACAGAATAAAAATCCTGGACCTGGAGCAGTTTTTGCTTCTTTTTAAGAAAGTAAGTCTGGATGCCTGTGTCCGTAAGGGAGTGATCATGGGTGGGTAGGATTGGTTTTAGTCTTTCCAGCCACAGAAATAACTGGTTCCAGGGTTATGGTTTTCCTTTGCCTGTAGCATGAATTCCATCAGGATATCAGGAAATGATAGTGTTGTGTGGGAACCCTCCGTATTTCTCTGTTTTTCAGAATGCTCCCCAGGGACTGCCAGATGCTCCTGTTTTCAGCCACTTTCGAGGATTCTGTGTGGAAGTTTGCTCAAAAAGTTGTTCCTGACCCAAACATTATCAAACTGAAGCGCGAGGAGGAGACCCTGGACACCATCAAGCAGTATTATGTTCTGTGCAATAACAGAGATGAGAAGTTCCGGGCTCTCTGTAACATCTACGGCGCCATCACCATCGCCCAGGCCATGATCTTCTGCCATGTGAGTGCTTCCAGGGAATGTTAGTCCTAGTGACCCCCTCAAAGTCTGCAAGTGGTAAAACCAAGCCAGACACAGTTTCCATAAAGGAATTGAGAACAAAATTGCCCTTTTTGGCTTCTCTGGCTCTGTCTTTGAGTGAAATCCTGAAAGCCACGTTAGCGCTGGCTGGTTTGATTCTCTGGGTTTGTCCACCCAGGAGACAACATTGGACTTTTTTATTCCTGAATGGTCATTTTTATCCCTGAAATCCTCTGAAGATCAGAGTAATGCACATTTTTCCAAAACTCTGAACTACTGGGGAAAAAAAAAAGTGGGGTTGGAAAATGGATGAAAATAGGGCAGAATGAGGGACTGGAAGTCTTTTGCTTCTCTAGCTGATACAGAGCTATTCCTGAGACTTCGTTTCCCTCAGGTAATTGAGGATGCACCTCTGGGATCTCACTGTGAATCATACTGAGACTTGGTTTTCCTTTTCTGGAAGCTGCCAGAATCATTTTTAGGGAAAAAATCAGTGCTGACAGCACAGAACAGCCAGGCAAAGTGAGCTCAGACAGGATGAAAGTGTTTGGAGTCTGCTGTAGCAGTTTGCTTTTAGGCTGTCTCAAGACATAATTGGAGCTCAAAAAATGGTTTAATTCAATGCTGTGCAGAGCCTCTGTGGGATTTCACAACTACATTCAGGTCTGACCCTGCCATTTTCCAAGCTGAGTAGTTGCGGTTTTGTGACAAGTTTCATGGGTTTTCAGTGCACACATGTAGTGTCAGTCTCCAGCAGAGTGAAATCCAAGGAGCAGAGCACAAAGAAAACGTGTCTTATTAATCGGGGGCTCCTGTGGTGGCTGAGGTGTATTGTCCTCCTTCTGATACAGTTTGTAAGGGAGACAAAAACTGAGCAGCCACAGAGCTTCCAGTGGGCCCCCAGAGAGGGTTATTGTTGCTTTCCAGCATTAGAACCCCCTCCCAAGTGTGGGGCTGGCTGTGTGTTGCAGACTCGGAAGACGGCGGGGTGGCTGGCGGCAGAGCTGTCCAGGGAGGGCCATCAGGTGGCTTTGCTCAGCGGGGAGATGATGGTGGAGCAGAGAGCTGCCGTCATCGAGCGCTTTCGAGAGGGCAAGGAGAAGGTGCTGGTGACCACAAACGTCTGTGCCAGAGGTAAGATATGGAGGAATGGGGCCAGGTGATGCCCTAGGATTTGAGCTTTCATATTTTTCATGTATTTGTAATCCTGCAGTTCTTTAGTGTAGAACTGTAAACTCCACATAAAATGTCAGCTGCTGTTCTCCCATTTTGGCCAGACACAACAATTCCTCTCTAGGCCTGGGAATCAAGGACACCTCACTGTCTCAGGCCTCAAGAAATGAAACAAAAGTGAGTTGGGGGGGGGCAAACTTGGGGTAAATAACTTAATTACCTGAAGCTGTAATTGAAGGATTAACCCCCAATATGCAAAAGAACCAAAGTTATAAAAGTGTGAAAACCCATGACCCACAATCCATTTTTGGGTGTAGCCTCGGGGGGGCTTCATCTGCCTGAAATGTACCTGAAGGCCCTTCAGTAAATACAACCACTTTTTATTCCCTTAATTTTGTCTGGCCTCTGTTTTTAGGTAGCCACAAAAGGTATCACAGGGAGGGCTGGAACCAGCACTTCCTAAGATAACACATAGCCCTGGCCAGCTCGCAGGAAGAATTCACATCCTCAGGTGTTCCATTTGGGAGAAATGGGTGTCCTTACACTGTATACCTGTGGGCAAACACAGGATTCTTTGTTGGCTTCCTGCTGCTTGAGTTGGAAAAGTCCATACTGTGAGAGTCTGGCACCAAGCCTGCCTTGTGCTGCTGACATTCAGGGTTTGCAGTGAATGTGTGCCCAAGTACAGAAAACTGAAATATAGTGAAATCCAGTTCACTATTCCAGTAGGAATTTGTGGTGTAATTTGACATCCTACAACAGTTAAGGAGGATCATACTTGGAGAAAAACAAGTGGTCTTTAGAGCCTTGCAGGGAAGGAAAGAGTTTCTGAAATGTTTAAGTGCTGGTAGAATTTCAAAAATATTTAAGTGCCTTTGGCTGTTTCAGTGGGACTCTCTGCCCTAACAGCTTGGTAGTTTTTATTTCCAATTATCCTGTGAGGATATTGTGGAAAAGCGCTGTTTCTGAGTGTGAGGAGGCTGTTCCTGCTCTAAAAAGATTTAAGTGAAGTTGTGTAACCTGATGCTTTCTTTTTGTCAGGGATCGATGTAGAGCAGGTCTCTGTTGTTATCAATTTTGACCTGCCTGTGGATAAGGATGGAAATCCAGACAACGAGACCTACCTGCACCGGATTGGCCGCACCGGCCGCTTTGGCAAGCGAGGGCTGGCCATTAACATGGTGGACAGCAAGCACAGCATGAACATTCTCAACAGAATCCAGGAACATTTCAGTACGTACCCTCAGGCTTTCTCCTTTCTCTAAACTGTTGAATCCCTGCGGAGTTTGACTTGTTCGATGCTGAGCAGGTGTAAGGGTGTTCATTGAGCCTTAAAAGGGTGGCAGAGGAGCAGAGCAGCAGGAGTGTTTGGTGTAGCATCACTTGCGATTGTGACCTGCTGCCTGTGACAGGAGCAGAATAAATCAGGCTGTGTTTACTGTCTGCTTGGATAGTCCTTGAAGTGGATGTTCCAGGGGTGGTAACACTGGAGTACCCAGATAAAAGGAAACTAGGCCTGTGATAAAAGGAAACAGTTTTAATTTGTATTTTTAAAACCTGACTGAACATTCCCTGATAAACCAGAACTCAAGTCCAGCTGAGGAGAGCAGCGTTCCCTTCTCTGCTCAGTGTTACAAAATCTGACCTATTTCTCTTCTTTCCTAGACAAAAAGATAAACAAATTGGATACTGACGACTTGGATGAAATTGAGAAGATAAATAACTGAAATAGCTGCTGGAACAGGTGTGTGCCCTGCTGTGGAAGCTCTCCCACTACAATTGGATCAGCGTTTGGATTGGCACAGCCTCTCGGCTTGTCCCAAAAAGGACTCTTCAAGATATGAGTACACAAAAATTACCTCATTTTCAAAATTGCAGTTGGACTTCAAATTGTGCACCTATGGGGAGGAAGAGGAAATGTTTACAGAAGCTTTTAACATTTCTTAGTTTAGCCTTAAAATGGGATGATCTTTGGAATTCTGAGAAATACACTTGCCAAAAGAGAGGCAATAGGGAATTACCTAAAATTTTAAAAGAAAAAAACATTATCGTCTTTAATTGGAATAATGTGCAGCATTAACCTGATCAGTTTAAATTCAACAGCCGAATATATAATGGACATAAGGAAAGGAAAAAAAATTAAAAGAAAACCTAAAAACCCCAAACAAGGCAGCTGGTCTTTGGCTAAATACTTAACGTGTACAAACTAGGATGTCATTCTCTTTGGCGCTCCCCTGAGCTCTTTAAGACTCATTTCTGGCTTTCTGATGGATTTGCCCTGCTTTTCCTTACATAAATTGTCCTGAGGATGTCTCCAGTAGCTCCTACTCGCAATCACAGGTGCTGTGTCGCTTTGCTGGGCAGTATTTTCTTTTCCTGTGTCCTGGATTTGTTGGGATGGCCGCTCTCCGTGACGTGGGTGGTGGTGACACTACAGAAGTTCATCCCAAGTGTTTAACCTGGCTACGGTGTGGGTGGGTGGGGTGGGAGGGGCACTATGAAGGGAACTGTACTAATGGATTGCCTGATTAAATTCACCTCTGTGAATGAAATTCACCATGTGATTAAATGCACCATGCTGTGAAGCTCAGCATGGATAATGTACAGAGCTGTTGGGCTTCACCCATCAGATACAGGATTAAAAGAACAAAAAAAATCATGATAGCCTGGATCAACCAAAAAAATGTACCCTTAGAACACCAAATTTACCTGTTGCAGTACGTTTCAGTACCAGAGTTTTGAGTTAAAAATTGCTCAGCCAAATTGCAGGTGGGAAGTGCTCCATAGTGCAAAATAGATTGTTGGTCCCTGCCCCGGGGTGTTCCATGGAGAAGGAAGGATTCACAGCTCCTGGAGAAGGAAGGATGATGCCTCCTGTGTGTTGGGACCACTCTAGTGCACACAGCTGGACACTGTGGGCTGTTCCCCCAGCCCAGTCTCCAGGAGAAGGAGGCTCCTGAACCAGAACTTAGGGTGCACAGCTCTTTGTTGGGGGGAAATGGGACATGCGTGAGCAGCCATGGGCCTGCTACTCAGTGTGGGAATCATGTCAAAACAAATGTATAAATTGTAAATTTAAACTGAATTGTTTTCTTTGCAATTTTGGCCATCATATTCTGTTCAAAGACAGGAATATGGATCCTTTTACCAAGTAAAAAAAGGCTCATTTAAAATGTACCTAAAATTTTAGGAAATTGTGCACCCTTTTATCAATTTGTATAAAGGCTTTAGTGAAGAAAAAAAAAACAGCTTAAAATTAAACTTTTTGTATTCTGGGGTGTATCTATTTTTATTCTGTTGGAATCCTATTTAAAGTGGCAGGTGAGTGAGTGCTTGCGTGTGGAGTGGAAGACTTGATTTAATCACCTACTTTCCTAGTACAGTTGAATGACCTGGTGACAGCAGAGTATTGGGTTGAATTGTCATGGGAAGCTGCTGCTGGTCCTGTGTGCTGTTTCTAATGTACTTTTAATTGGAATTAAAGAACACATACTGAACAATCCCTTTGCTGACTTCTTGCTTGAATACTTTGTTGGTGTTTAAAAGACTCAGTAAGGACACTCTCAGCCAAAAGTCCTGGTAAGTTTTATATTTATGACAGAATGAATTTTAATGCTGAAATTCTTAAAAGAGTCCCACAAAGAAGTTTGTTAAATGATGCTACACAATAAATGAGGTCAGATAAATATTGTTCTTCCCCCCATGCTTCTTGTGCTGGACTTAGAGTTGCTGCTAAAATCTCCCTAGAACAGTTCTGAAGGGAAGAGAAGGAGAACTGAGGGAGAAAAGAGGTGTTTTCCCTGCACTGTGCTTGCCTAGATCAAGACTTGATATTTTTTGCCCATCTTTGGAGATGCTGTAGCCTGGGTGAGGTGATTAGAACCAAACTCATCCAGCTTTAGCAGGAGGAACATGTTCCAGCATGAGAAATCCACTGTGAGCCAAGTTGCTCTGAATTGTCTGATTGTTCTGTTCTTGCTCAGAGCCCCTGTGCTCTCACAGCTGCCTGGTGGTCGGCGGCTCTGGGCACAGCTTGTCACTGATGAACACTGTTTCCTCCTTGGCTGCAAGCTTGTATTGAGCACAGGTGCAGATACAAACTTCAGGAAGGTGGTGTGGAGGGCAGCTGACCATCCAAAGGACGATTTGGGCAGCCCCTGAGGTATTGGCCATCAAATTAACGGTTTCTTAAGAGCAGGTGTGATGGGTAAACCTCAGCTCATGTAAATAAATGAACGTTCAAGTTTCAGCTTAAAAGATTTTATTTAACACAGGATGGAAACACTCTGAAATGTAGGAGTAACACAGTACACAACAGGCAGAAATAGGGAATTAACTACCTAACACTGAAGGAAACATTGAAAATGGTCCCTTTTCCTGAAACCGAGTGAAATACTTTGTGGTTCTGTTGAAGGCATCCATATGTCTCGATATCTGGGACTGCTGCTGAGCGATTCCCATCACCAACAGCAGCAGGGGCCACTGTTCATCAGATAGTGATTTTACAAAACTGCTAGACTCTGAACACTTGATTAAGCATCAGGTACCACACTCATAGCCAGCACCAGCAGTCAGCTTTCTGCTCCTGTTGTGTTTGTGTTCCTGTGCTGAGTTGCTTTGGCAGTTACACTGTGCTTCAAAATAATTTGATTTGCCTCAAAACATTTAAACTCACTCATCTGTGTGGCAAGTGGTCCATTTTTAAAGGAGATTAAAAATTACTGCCTTTGAAATTCCACTAGAAACTAGAAGACATTTCTCTTTTTTTAGCACAAGCACATTGTGTTTGCCTAAACCTGCCAAGTCACCCAAACAGCCTTTTAATGATGGTTTAGTAAAAGACAGCTTACTCCTTGAGCCAATTCCCAGTCAAATCCCATTAATACCTTATTTAATAATTCCCAAAGCAGCACTTGCTTCTTGGACTAACTTACTTCAGTATAGAGGGGTTAAATAGAATTATCTGTAACATCCCTTCTTAACTATCTGTCTCTTCTTACCCACAGATCACATGAGACAAAAAAGAAAAAGCAAACTAAGGAGAAAAATCCTGTTGCTCCCCAAGACAGCCAAAATAAAAATTATTTTTTCTTAAAAAAATGATTTAGTCACAGTTAAGAGCTGGACAGAGGTTACCAAGAAAGACCTGAGCCCTCACAGGTATTTTACGATCAGTCTTGCAATTTAATACTTCACAATAACTCATTAATGTGTTATTACTGTTATTTCCAGATGGGTTTGGGGTTTGATCTCCTTTTCAGTCTCTTGAGAAGACATTTAGGATAATGATAAGCTACTGAAGGTAGTCCTGTAGCTCAACCAGTTCTGTTTCTACCTTTTCAAATGGTGCTTCTGCATTCAGTGAAGTTTGGGTACCTTCCCAAAACATAGAAAAGGACAAAGGGAGAGGTCTTGGAAACCTGAGTTTTCAAAGAACATCAGCAACTTCAACAAACCAGAAAGGCTTAAGGTTGGTGGTGCTGAGGCAGAAATTTGTGATGGCACAGGTGACACAGGCTGCTCTGTAAGAATCAGGTTTGTGCATCTGAAATACAATTTCTGAAATACTATTTCAAGTACTATTACATATCCATAACTCTGCTTCATGGGGATTTTGTGGGAGATAGAAGATTAAGAAGTAGATGGAGGAAGCATCAGACTCTCTGTTTTTTGGAAGAAGCAATGCACCCCACTGAGCAGAAGGACCCAGGGCATCTCTGTGTGCCTAAAGATCTGCTGCATCGTGCTGCTCGTCCTGTCGGATGCACAGCACCGACTTGGGGAGGATCCCGCACTCGTGAAGGGACTTTGTAAGGTCAGAGAAGCTCCTCCGGGGCACCTCCATGGTTTCAACGCTGCAGTGTTGGTAGTTGGCCAACAGTTTCCGTCCTGCCACAGCAAGGACTGTCTGGAGACTGTCGGAGGGCTTGAAGTGGTGCTCAAACCTCTGCCCAGAGGGGGATCGGACAGCGAGCAGCACGAGCGGCTCTTCTGGGCTTACAGGGAACGCCCAAGGGCTCTCCTGCCTCGCTTGCCTTCCCCACTGCTCAGGGACACAGTGCATGTGTGAGCTCTCTTCAGTGGGAATGTCACTTCCTGACAATGTGCTGGCAGATCCCTGTCCTCCAGAAAAAGTCTTGATGGCTTTTGGAGCATCCTCCTGCCCCTCGCTCACTTCCAGCCGGTTGGTCCGTTCAGCCAACGCTTCCACGGCGCTGCTCCCTACGCCCTTCCGGATGATGGAGGGGAGCACTCGGTACTTGTTCAGGGAGGAGGAGGTCTTCAAAGGCACTTGCTGCAGGAGCTTTGGGACTTTCCCAGGAGACACCTGGGCAGGTGGGAACGCCGTTTTTGTCAGTGGTGCTCTCCGGCTGTTCACTAATTCCCGAGGAGAGGCTGCTGGCGGGGAAGATGGCACATGGCACAGACAGGCTTCCGTGCCCTGCCGGTGGCTCAAGCTTGGCCTCTGTCCCTTGGCAGATTTGGGCCTGGAGACGTGCATGGTGATGGCGCTGGCCCACAGCAGAGTGGCTGTGCCCAGAGGGAAGTGGAGCTGAGCTGGTTCTGAGTCCCAGAAAGCAGTTGTGGCCATCGCACCTGTGGGCCAAGAGCAGAGGGAAAAGTTACAGGAACTGGCCAGGAGACTTCAATCCCCCTGAGACTCCCATGCTGTGCTGCATGTCAGGTAATAACAGAATAAATCTGGGGTATCGCTGCATGGGCAGGCAGCAACCCAGGAGTGCAGTAAGGGCTGAGTCATAGAGGGTGGGAGATATGTTATTTGTAGGGACTGGCTTTGGCAGGAATTGTGTAAATTTGACCCAGACCTTTGGGGAGTTGTGCCCTTCAGCACAGAATGTAAGTTTTTGATGGAAAGAACAATTTCTTTCTTCTGAAGCTGGAAACTCAGTGCAAATGGGAGATGAGTGAAGCTCAGAGCACAGCTCTGCCTTTTCACTGTTCCTGCAGTGGCAGATTCAGTTCCTGTTGTGGATTTTGGGATAAGACTGACTACACTTCATATTTTAAAAGTATTTCAAGACCATTGAGACTGAAAAACCCTGACTCAATACACAGAAACCTGTTCTGACTCTCCAGTGACCAAAAGCTGCATAACAGAGAATGATTTACCTGAGGGGATGGGTGGAGCTCTGTCAGGGAGGTTTAGGTTGGATTTTAGGGAAAGGTTCATCCTCCAGAGGGTGCTGGGCACTGCCCAGGCTCCCCAGGGAATGGGCACAGCCCAAGGCTGCCACAGCCCCAGCAGCGTTTGGACAACGCTCCAAGGGATGCCCAGGGTGGGATTGCTGGGGTGTCTGTGCAGGGCCAGGAGCTGAACTGCATGATCCTTGTGGGTCCCTTCCAGCTCAGGATATTCCATGATTCTGTGATAAAACCTTCACTGAGGAGGAAGCCATGTTCTGCTGTGTGTTTCCCAAAGGAAGCTGTGCTTGGAGCTCTCAGCTATGCCAGGATGCCAGGACAGACAGCCAAGCCACTGGGTCACAACCTCACAACAACATTTGGCAGCAGTGCCACAGGGAACCTCCTCTTCCGTTCCTGTGGGTTTTGTGGCAGCATTTACCAAGGAGGAAAAAAAAGGTCATCTTGGATTGCTTGGCATTCTCCAGAAATTCAGGTGCTGTTTGACACCCCAGCAGTGCAAACCTCATGGAGTTCAGCAAAGCCAAGGGCAAAACCTTACATTTGGGTTGGGGCAATCCCAGGCATACCTGGGTGGAGGAGGGATGAAGAGCAACTCTGGGAGAAGAATGACCTGCAGAGCTGCCTCCAGCTCGGGGGTCCCCAGCAAGGGACGGACGTGGAGCTGCTGGAGAGAGGCCAGAGGATGCTCCAGGATGATCACAGGGAGGGAGCAGCTCTGCTGGGAGGAAAGGCTGGGAGAACTGGGATTGTTCAGCTTGGAGAGAGGAGGCTCCAGGGTGACCTAATTGTGACATTCCAGTGCCCGAAGGAAAGATGCCAGTGCCAACAGGAAAGATGGAGGGAGACTGTGGACAAGGGCCTGGAGTGACAGGACAAGGGGGAAGAGCTTTGAGCTGAAAAGGGGCAGGGTTAGATTTGGCATTATAAGGAAATTATTTACTATTAGGGTGGTGAGGCCCTGGCACAGGTTGCCCAGAGAAGCTGTGGCTGCCCCTGGATCCCTGGCAGTGCCCAAGGCCAGGTTGGACGGGGCTGGGAGCAGCCTGGGATAGTGGAAGGTGTCCCTGCCCATGGCAGGAGTGGAACAAGTTAAGTTCTCTTCCAACCCAAACCCTTCTGAGGTTCTACTCTAAACCAGAGAGAACAGCCCCTGTGGCACTTTGCCAGCGATGTGTTTGTTATTGAACATTTCAATTCTCATCCAGCTCAGCACGGCCAAGGCAGAGTCCCAGCACACCCTGCCCAGCCCCAGCTGACAGACCTGTCCCTCCTGGGCCTCCACTGGAAGGGGACAGGGACACTCGCACAGGTGACTCATCCCAGCTTCCCAGGAGCCTGTGGGAGGGACGGGGGCTGTACCTCCCCCTTACTGCCGCTAACAAATAAACTCCAAGGCAACAACGCACTGAGGCAGAACTCCCGAGCACACGGGAGCACTTACAAATAACCCCAGAGATGCTGCCACTGCCAAGAGTAAATCCCCAACCAACCAACCTGGCAGACGCCCTGGCAGGGCCCTCCACGAGTGTCTGTGCTGGCCCAGCACGGCGTATGTTCGAGGGGACAGGCTGAAAGCACGGCATCTGTGAGGGGTGGGATGGGGAACACAGCCAGGGAGGGCTGTGCCCACAGGGGCCCCCAAAACGGTGACCCCAAGGCCTGGGAGGCTGGGCACTTCACACCCCTGGCCCACAGCACGGGATCACAGGCTGGGTCAGGCTGAAGGGACAATGGCAGCTCATGTAGTGCCACCTCCCTACTCCAGCAGGCCAGCCCAGAGCACAAAGCACAGGACTGTGTGAGGATGGGCCTGGAACATCTCCACACCCCCTCTGGGCAATGCATTCCAGGTGTTTAAAGAAGTCCTTCCTCACGTTCAGGTGGAACTTCCTGGGCATCAGCCCCTGCCCACCGCCCCTTGTCCCGGTGAGGGCTGGCACAGTCCCGGGCAGAGCCCTCAGTGCCACGGCCCTGCCGGGCCCACAGCTGGGCCCGGGTCTGAGTGCCCGCCCGGGCCCCGCGGCAGGAGCGCAGCCCCGCTGACAGGGCCCGGCCCTCTAGCGCGGCCCCACAGCCCCAAAGCAGACCCCGGTCCCCCCCCGGTGCCGGTCCCGCTCCCGTAGCGGCCCCGCCGCCCCTCACCTGCCCCGCGCCCGCCGCACGACGCCGTTGCCGGGGCGACCGCGGCACTTCCGGGTGCGCGCCCCGCCCCGCCCCCAGCCCCGCCCCCGGCGTGCGCCGGCC
>VWZV01017441.1:511589-534010 GCA_013397155.1 Irena cyanogastra | reverse complement strand
GCTCCGTGCCCTGCCCTGCCTTGCCCTGCCCCGGGCTCCGTGCCCTGCCCTGCCCTGCCTTGCCCCGCCCCGGGCTCCCTGCCCTGCCCTGCCCTGCCCGAGCCCACGCCGTGCCCCCGCAGGGCTGCCCCCGGCCGGCACCAGCGTCCTGGAGCTGGAGCGGATGATCAGGGCGGCCACGGGGAGGAGCGCCCTGCTGTCCTACAGCTGGTACGGGTGTTTCTGCGGCATCGGGGGCTCCGGGACCCCCGTGGATCCCACCGACCGGTGAGTACCAGCACGGCCTCGCCGCTCGCGGCCCGCTCCCCAAAGGCCCTCACTGGGCGGGGGTTGGCACCGCTCCCCGGCCAAGGCCCGCTCTCGCCTCGCCGCCTCCCCTTCCCGGTCGCCTTTAATTTGAGGCTGGACCTTCCCCTGCCCTCCAGGTGTGGCGAGGGAGGGTTTGGGGGCCGCGGTTTGACCTGGTGTCCCCGCAGGTGCTGCCAAGCCCACGACTGCTGCTACAGGAGGCTGCGGGAGGGCAGGTGCAGCCCCCTGATCACCCCCTACAGCTTCACCGCCAGCGACGGGCACGTCACCTGCGGTGAGTGCTGAGCGGGCAGGGGGCACAGCACTGTCCCCGACACAGCCCATCCCCGAGCAGGACACACGCGAGAGCGTCCCTGAATCCAGCCCCGTTCCCGGCTGCGATAATCAAACGGGCACTGGGGATGTGGGCAGGCTGGGGAGGGCAAGTACCGGGACACGCTGCTCTTTCCCCTTCCCCCGGTGGCTCCGGCCCGGAACGGCACCGCAGGGCTCCGTGTTTCTCCCCGCAGGTGACGAGCAGAGCTGGTGCGAGAGAGAGACCTGCCTGTGTGACACCGCGGTGGCCTCGTGCTTCGCGAGCACTCTGCATTCCTACAACAACTCCTACCGCTTCTACTTCAAGCTCAAATGCCAAGGCAGCAAGCTGCAGTGCTGAGGAGGGGCAATCTGCACACAGAGTTCCAGGTTTTGGCTGGTTTTACGCAGCAAGGAAAGCTTGGGTTGGGGCTCAGTAAAGGCTCCCTGTGAGGTGCTGCTCAGGATGAGAAGGGCACACACACCATGGATGGAGACCCACCAGTTCCTGCAAAGACACACCAGCTTCCTCTTTTTTGTCCCTTCTTCCTCTCTTGATTTCATTTCCCAGCAAACATAATAGATACAATAAAAGGGATGCAAACTGGTTCTCCATGGTGTTTTTCTGTAAGGGCTGCTGAGACTGAGGCACTGCAATGGTGGCTGCCGAGTTTGGGGAGCACTTCTGCATCCCCCAGCCACACCATTTGCCTGACACCCCAAAATTTCCATGGTCCCAACAGGGCTGTAATTCACACATCTGTCCCAATGTGGAGCTGTAAGTTTGGGGAACAGGGTGCCCAGAGAAGCTGTGGCTGCCTCTGGATCCCTGGCAGTGCCCAAGGCCAGGTTGGACGGGACTGGGAGCAGCCTGGGACAGTGGAAGGTGTCCCTGCCTATGGCGGGGCATGGGGCACTGGATGAGCTCTAAGGTCCTCTCCAGCTCAAACCAGTCTGGGATTCTGGGATTCTATGCATTTCTAATTCCTAGCCCAGAAGGCACATCCAAACAGCTTTGTGAGGAACACTAACAAAACAGTCCTGGGAATACAGTAACAGGCTTCACATCACAGCCATTTTTAAGTTGTATAGAATTTTTCTGTTCCTCTTGTCCAGAGTCAGGACAACCTGAACCAGCTCAGCACAGGGGAAGCTCACAGGAGTATCCCCAGTATCTTCTAGGATCTTTGGCTTCTGGCACATGAGGATTTTACTAGGAATGACACTGCTGTTCTTTTGTATCTATTTCTATGGAAACAATTCCATAGCATTTCATAGAAACACACACTTTCTTATGTAAACTAAAAGCAGGAAAACAGTGTGAATACATAAATTAATTGCCAATTATTAATGAGGCAGTAATTAGCCAGAGGAGCATTAATGGGCTGTGAGCAATTCAGATAAGCACAAGGCACATGCCAGCCAGGGAGCATCACTCGTGACACCAGAGACAAAGCAGAGGCGGAATCAGGGCTTGGCTGAAAACTTTGTCAATGGAGGACAACAAAAAAATATTTCTCCAGCACAAAAGACACAGACAAGTCACCTTCCTTCTTTAATGTCTCCCCCAAACCACATCAGCCTGAGATTCTATGACTCTTGGAAATAAGGGTTAAAGAATAATCATCCACAGAGGAAGGAAGATTTTAAGGCCTTGACCACTTACATTAGGCAAGTGCTAATTTAGGAGGGCAGTTGATGACTGAATGGTTTCTGCAGAAGGGTGTAATGGGGGGGTGGAAAAACCACAAGGAGGGAAATAAAGGGAAGTTGTGCTTTCTCACCTCAGAATATTTATTTTGCTTCTCTGTTTTCTCATGTGAGTGAGGGTATAATCATCCAGGGTCTGCCCAGCCTCGTGACTCTGGGAACTGCACATTTAGGGATGCTCTCAGTGTCGCCCATGGACTTTGCCCAAAGAAGTGATAACTCTCTTTGAACCACCTTACACCTACTTGAATGCCCCAAGCTTGCTGTGTCCATGCTCAGCCCGAACCACAGCTGTTCTTTCCCCCCCGATGTGGCTCCTTGGTGCTGGGAAAGGCAAAGGAGAAGGCATCTCTGACCGAGGCAGAGCGTGTTTGCTTCCTCCTCAGGCTGGAATTGACGCTGCTTTTCCACCCCATCCCACCCTGCACCCACCCCATGCGTGGGGTACGGAGCTGGGGCGTTAGGGGATTTCTGACATTCCTCCCAAGGGGAAGGATGGCACCTTCTCCTTTGTAGGGAAGCCCAGTCAGCAAGATTTGGGTCAAAGGAGACCCAGGCAGATGGGAGCAAACTATATAAAGCAAGCACAGTCAGCTGAAGGGCGCTGCAAGCCAGTGGGGCTTTCCCAAGGTAAGTGGGGATGGAGGATTGCTTTCCTTCTTTCCCTCCTCTCACCAGAAGCTGTGCTGCAAGTGCGGAGCAAGTGCCATGCTGGGAAGGACTGAAGGAGATGCTGCCCGAGACGGCAGCCCAGAAGGAGAGCAGCGGGTGCAGCCCTCGAGGGCTGAACATCCCCCCAGTTTTTCTCCGTTTCTCCTGACTGCGCTTCTTCCCACCCCTCCCCTACCCGATTCCCATCGCTTCCCATCCCTGACGCTTTGTGCTGAAACAATGGGTGCATCCTTACCCCCCTCGCTGCTCCTAGTCCCTGGAGAGAGGGAGAATCTCTGCTCCTGGATGATGAGGAAAGAAAGAAGAAGGTGGTTGGGATAACAGAGAATGGTTTGGTTTCCTCTCCCAGAGCCGTCAGAAGGATGAACTCCCTCCTCGGCCTCTCTGTGCTGTTTGTGTGGGGTAAGCATCCTCTCTCAGTCCCAAAGCTCTCTGTCCAGTTACATTCATTGAAATTAGGACTAGGCTGGTGATTCCTTCACTTCCCCCATCACCAGCTCTCCCAGACATGCAACAGCTCTCCTGTGCCAAGCTGGGAACACATTTCCTCTCCATTCCATTATAATTTCTAAGACATCACCACCCCGGTGCCAATTTGGGGGCTGAGGGATGGAGCTGCTGTTGGGGGGGCAGGAATCAGCGTGATCTCCCTGATTTCTCCCCTCCAGGCTTGTCCCCAGCCCACGGGAGCCTCTTGCAGCTGCACCAGGTGATCTCAGAGGCGACAGGGAAAAACGCTCTTCTGTACTACGGCTTCTACGGCTGCTACTGCGGGCTGGGGGGCAAGGGGCAGCCCAAGGATGCCACAGACAGGTGAGAATCCACTTAAAAACCCCCTGCCCAGACTCGTTCGTGAATATTTTTAAATGTGTGGGGTGAGGGGGCCAGAACTCCACCCCCTAAAGCTTCGATCTCCTGTGCAGATGCTGCCAGCTGCATGATACTTGCTACGAAAACCTCCTGAAGTACCACTGCGATGCCAAGACACGCCTCTACCGCTACAGCTGGCACCGTGGGAGGCTCTCCTGCAGTGAGTAGGGCCCTGGAAAAGGGGGTGGCATCCCCCCCAAAGCCAGGGCTGACCCTGGGCTCCGCTCATCCGGCAGGACAGGGCTCCCGGTGCGCCTACTTGTCCTGTGAGTGCGACCGCAGCCTGGCGCTGTGCCTGAGGAGAAACGCCAGGAGCTACAGGAAACGCTACCAGTTCCACCCCAACCACCTGTGCTGACCACGGGAGCTGGGATCCGCGGGTCGGCGCCGGGATCGCCCTTCATCTCTGACCACACCGGAGCCGCTGTAAATTAAACCAGCGCGGAAATAAACAATGTTCTTGTTCAACGTCCCCGGTCCTCTGAGAGCAGCTGCTGGGCAGGGAGAGAAATCCCCGTAAATAATCAACATCTTCCCAAAACTTTCCAAGAACTCGGTCTCGGCCCCTGCGTCACTCGAGGCTGCAGCCCGCGGGGAGAGGGGGGCTGGCCGGGGGGAAGGGGCGTAGCGTTCCCTGGGTTTGGGACAGACGAGTCATTTTGGAGCTTCCAGTTGGAGCCCGCGGGCTGGACACGGAGGGCAGGCTCTCCCCGGGAGGACAGACTGACAGCGAGCAAGATCCCCGGTGAGCAACTGCCCCCCTCACTCCGCTGCTGTGCAAAGAAAGCTACACGGGGATGTTGGGGGGAGGCAGCGGGAGCGGCCCGTGCCTGCAGGAAAAGCGTAATCGCTTCCGAATGGAAACACAGCGGGAGGGAGGGAGGCTGCCCTGCGCGGGGAGAGGTGCACTGGGAGCCAAAAGCGGTGGGTGAGAAACGCTGGAGGGGGGGACAGGAGGTGAGGGATGCTCAGGTGGTGGGGCAGCTGCAGAAGCCGCTTGCTCTCGGCCAGGAGGCAGCAGCACCGATGTGAGGGGACACAGCTGCTTTTCTCCCTCCAGATTTTGGGGGTCGATCCGATTTCAGAGGAAACTTCTCACGGCAGCTCCTATCAAACTGGCCACGCTGCCTGGCTGAGCCTGTCCCCTGTTTCTCCTCCCAGGCCCAGGTGAGAGGAAGATGAAGGTCCTGCTGGTGCTGACGATGCTGTTTGCCTGTAGTAAGTGCATCCCTGACCCACAGCCGGGAGCCAGGCTCATCCCCAGACTCCCAGCAAAGCCTCCTTCCCTCCCCAGTTCCCCAGGCCTCATTTCTGCATGTAGCTTACGAAAAAAAAAAAAAGTCACATTTTACGGTCACTCCAGGTGTGCTCACAGCCCACGGGAAGCACCCACGCACGTTCACACCGGGACTCGAGGGAAGCACTGTAGGAAACCTGACTGCCCATGGATGCTACACGGGATGGGGCACCTCGAGGGCTTCAGTGGATCGGTACAGGCAGCGCTGCCCCAGAGGGCTAATGCTGGTCCCAGAGGGCTAACGTTGGCCCCGGGGTAACCCCGGGGCTCTGCACAACCCCAGCAGCCCCCCCTGAAGCTTTGCAAAATGCAGACCAGCTGCTTGGCAGCAGCAGGAAGGAATCAGGTTTTTGGGAAGCAAGGAAAGTGATGCAGTGTTCACCCCTAATTCCATCCCGGAGTCCGTAGGGTGGTGCCAGTGACAACTGCCAGCTCCGCGGGATGGCACCAGCGGAGGGGGACGGTCCTGAAGCCGGGATGCGGGGCAGGCTTTGCACGGGGAGGCAGAGGCTTGGCGTGGGAATGGGCAGGACAGAGAAGCTTCTGGGCGATCCAGAGCAGGAGGAAGCAGAGCTGGCGGCTCTCTCGCTCGGTTCGCAGAGCCTGTGGCAGCTGGGGCAGAAGCGGCCGTGCCGCGATCCCGACGAGCCCAGGCTGTCCTCCCCCGCAGGTGCTGCCTGCTCCGAGCCTGCTGCTATGCCAGGCTGGCGGCGCGGCGCTGCCGCCTGGGACCCGTCCAGCTGCAGCCCCCCTCTGCGGCCCGGGCAGGCATCCCCAGCTGCAGTGAGTGCTCGCCCCGGGGCTCGGGATGCCCCTTTCCAGACCATCCCCTGTTTCGTGGGCGCCCCCGGGTGCTCGGGGAAGGTCTCAGGTGCGCTGTCCCCCGCAGGAACGGGGACGTGGTGCCAGCGAGGCGCCTGCAGGTGCGAGCGGGCGGCGCGGCTGTGCCGGGCTCAGCTCCGCCGCCGCGCCAGGTGCCGGGGACGGGCCGGGCGCTGCTGAAGCAAAAACTCCCTCTGCAAAACCTTCTCCGGGCTGATCCGCGAAGGGACGGCGCCGGCAGCACTTCCAGCCCTGGCGAGTCTCCTCCTCCGGGCCTTTGGGCTTCGAGGCCAGGACAACAACGCTCCGGTCAAGTCGCGTCACGGCATGCGAGGAGGGGGAGCGGCGCTGACGCGATGTTCCAGCACAGCAAAACAAGGGAGGAGTGGACACCTGCCCCTCGTCCCAGTGAGGGGCGGGATGGGAACCGTCCCCCGGGCAGCCTGTCCGCTCCCTCCGCTTCCTGCTTCACAGCAAACTCCCTCCTGTTGCTCCAAAATAAAACCAGAGAGCCCAAAGCACCGGTTCCCAGCGTGCAGTGAGTGACTCAGCTGAGCCCAGCGACCACCCCTCACCTCTCAGACAGGTTTCCTGTTGAAGTATTCAGCAAAACTGACACTTGAGAGGTGATACAACTCACCCCTGAACTACCCCAACTTCAGGCTCTGAAAATTTCCAGTTTTTCTGAGAGATGGAGAAGCGGAGGCTGGTGGAAGGGCTGGGGGCAGGCACGATGGCGTGGGAGGGCCGGGCTCGGACTTCGATGATCCTTGTGGGTCCCTTCCAGCTCGGGGTATTCTGTGATCTCCTAAATCTCTGCTGTGACAGCATGGCCGGGAGCTTGCCTCACACCCAGTGCTGAGCAAAACAGAGTTCTCACCAGAAAAGAATGTTTTGGCCCAATTCTGCAACAACTCTGAGCACATTCCTTAGGAAAAGGCAGTTCAGGCAGTGACTGCTTCCCCCCAATCCAGCATCCCCAGGTTTTGTGCCCTAGTGGGGCTCAGCAATGAAATAAAACCACAGAAACAGCAACAAAACGCTGTTTCCTCAGGGGCTGATGCCCGGCTGGAATTCCCACCCTGGATTGCCCCATAGCTGAAATCAATGGCACCAGGAAATAGCCCTGAAATCAGCGGTGCTTCTGCCAGCTGTCAGCCAGGAATCAGCCCCCACCACCCCCCTCCAGAGCCCTGGGGAATCCCGGGGGAGACGAGGAAGGAGCCCTTTGCCCAGCAGCCGACAATTGCAGGGCATAAATCAAGGATCAAATCCTCACCGAGAGGATGGGTATCCCAGACAGATTGCAGGCTGGGATAAACTCAATCACACTGTCCCTTTGTAAATTCTGGGTGAATTTTAACCATCCATGAATTTTCCTGCTTGGACATCCGGCTGTACAAATCCATTCATACAAATCCTCCAAATGCTGATAGTTTGGCTCAGATGCTGCATCCCCTCAGAGCATTGCAATAAACTGGGCTGCAAGAGTTGTGGTTTTCATCCTATGAAACAAAATCCACAGCTTCCCAGGAGGCATTTGGTTTATTTCCCATTTGGAGAAGGGATCCTGCAAACCTGCCACAGGTAGAGGGGCTGGGGTGGAGAGGCTTTCAGTGAAGCTCAGCCAGTTTGATGGACAAGAATATCACTTACTCCCCTGTGATAAAACTGGTTGTGGACTTGGAAAATCCTGAATTATGGCAAATCCTGGTTTAGCCAATAAACACCGTCCCAGGGGACTACTTAAATTAGCCCAGAGAGCTGATGAGGCAAAGGGCCTATGCCAGAGGGAGGAAGAGATTTTGCTGAGTTCCCTTTTCTCAGCATCTCTCTGATTCCCACACAAGTTGCATCCTTGTTCCCTGCCTCAGTTTCCCTACCAGCCCTGGGGGAGATTTCCTCCCCTGCCTCAGTGCCCATGCTCCAAAAAGCAGCACAGAGCAGCTGCAATCTCTGCCAGAAGATACCTGCTAACTGATTGTTCAGTACCACCAATTTCATCAGAGATTCTCCCTGAGCAAACGACACAAGCAGCCTCTTTCCCCCACCTTCCATCATACATCACTTGCATTTTTTCTTCCCTGCCACTTGCCTTATTTGGTTCTAAATGAAGGTGAACCACACACCTCATGCCATGAGGTATTTGAGAGCAAAACACAGTGCCCAGCACACGTGGGGAGAGGGATGGAGCATCCCACGTGCAGGGGGCATCTGGGCACTGAGAAAGCCCCACTATCAAGAAAACCACCAGACATGGCCTCTGGCCAGCTCTGTCTCCAGCCACAGCCATCCTGGAGACCATGGGATCTCCCTCCACTCCCAGTGCTGCATCTCACCCACTCTGCTAAGTTGGAAAGGGAGGATAATTCACACTGGCAGCATTTTCTCCCTGCCCAGGTAAGTCAGGATGGAAACAGTAAGACACAGAATGGTGTT
Source organism: Irena cyanogastra (assembly GCA_013397155.1). Classification (NCBI taxonomy): domain Eukaryota; kingdom Metazoa; phylum Chordata; class Aves; order Passeriformes; family Irenidae; genus Irena; species Irena cyanogastra. Next base: position 525,597 of record VWZV01017441.1, on the reverse strand, counting down.
TTCTTGCCAAGGCATCAAAAAATTGCCATCCAGGAAGAAAGTGGATCATGGAATCACAGACTCCTCAGACAATCTCATTCCACCCTCTGCCATGGGCAAGGACACCTTATACAGTGGTTCCTGCTCTCCTTCAAGTTCTCTCATTTTACTCAGGGAAGCACTGGGAGTGCTGAGACACTCAGAGCCATGCACAGACTCGACCCCAAGCTGCTCCACACATCCAAAATCTCCTGCCAAGACCTCCACCGTGTGAGGCATCCCACAGGCTCCAGCAGTGTCAGGACACCTGCACAGCAGCGGGACCAGTATGGTGAGGATTGTCAATATTTGCCCACTTTGGGCTCTCCAGAGGAGGGGCCCTGCTGAGGGTGCACAGCCATAAAAGGTGTGACCAGCAGCACCTCAGGCTCACCAAACCCCAGAGCTGCCAGCCAGGATGAAGCTCCTCTCGCTGCTCCTGTTCTGTGAGTACCCCCCACCCCGGGAAAGCTCCCAGGCCCTGTCCACAGCCCGATGGGGATGGCGAAATGCTCATTTTTGCTGTGGAAAGGTGGGTTGGGAGGTTGCTTTTCCTGGTGCTCTTAACCTCCCTTCTCCAGTGCTAGGACTGGCCTTTGCCAGCTGCAACTTGGCCCAGTTTGCAGTGATGATCAAGCAGAAGACAGGGAAATCGCCGCTGGCTTACAACGGATACGGCTGCTACTGCGGCTGGGGGGGATCCAAACAGCCCCTGGACGCCACCGACAGGTACGCTGGGACGGGAGAGCAGAGCAGAGCTCGCAGCCCTCCTCACCTCCCCGGGTACAGCAAGCGGAATCTCGTTCCTGTTCCTGGGGGTGGAAATAGCAATGAGAAAATTGTTGCTTGTCCTTAAAGCCTCTGTAGAAGTGGGTCGGCAGCAGCAGCCGACAGCAAAGATGCACGTTGTTGATGTTTTACCGTACTGTCCCAACTGTCCCCTGCCCTGACCTCGGCTCTCATGCCCCCAGGTGCTGCCACGCCCATGACTGCTGCTACAAGAAATTGGTTGCCTCCGGCTGCAGCCCCAAAACGGCCACCTACAAATACGTGTTCCGAAGAAACCAAATAACCTGCGGTGAGAGCGGGGCGAGGCAGAGCTCCAAGCAGGGAGGCACAGGCACCCAGGGAGCTTGACCTCCAAGATCCCCTTTAGACCATCCTGGCCTGGAAACCACACACAGTGAAGTGGGTGGAAATACAGAAAAGTGACAGGGATTATGGTGAAGTTTAGAGCTTGGAGACTTCCCCGAGGAGGAGCCTTGTCCTTCCCAAGAGGCCAAATACCAAGGGTTTGAGATACCCTCCCATCCTGGATGGGCACCTGACACAGCTGCCCTGACTCCCCTAGAGGGAACTCCTTGTTCCACAGAGCCAAGCAAAGCTCACCCCAGTGATCCAGGCAAATACCCACAGACACATCCGAGAGAAAGTGCAGTCAACCTTCCCTATGGGGCCAGGTAGCTCCACGCCCCAGACATGAGACCACCCCAAACTCAACACAGGGACTGTGCAGGCTGTGGGGACGGTCAAAAAACACCCCCTGACCCTCACATCCACCTCCACACCCCCCCCACCCTCAATTTTCTTGCAGGAAACGGGAATTCATGCCAGAAGCGGACCTGTGCGTGCGACAAGAGGGCAGTGGAGTGCTTCCAGAGGGCAGCCAGCACCTACCGCAAATCCTACGACAACTACCCCAAATCCAAGTGCAAGGGCAGAACACCTTCCTGCTGAGCACTGCCAGGCTGGGCTCCAAACCCCACAGAACCCATCAGAACTGGGGGGGTTCGGCCTTCCCTGTGGCCAGGCAGGACATGGCACAGCCCTGTGGCACTGAAAATGTGTCCAGCACCTTTCCCCAGAGCCTTAGCATATGGAAAACCTGCTTCCCATAGTTAAATAACTCATAAAAATGAGGTAAACCCTGCAAATAAAGATATATTTTAAAATTGTGACCAGTGTTGTGTTTTGGGAATCAGTGGTGGAAGGGGTAGGTAACAGTATGGAGCCTGAGGGCTGATTTTTTGAAGAAAATGTTTCTCCTTGCATGCATTTTTTCTTAAAAAATGACCAGAAGTAACATTTTAGCAGCCAATCAGTAACTCTATAGAGCTCCAGAGGAAAAAAAAAAACCCACAGAAACAGCAAGTGGCTGCTGCACCCCAACCCCAAGCAGGCTCCAAGCCCAGCTTCTCTCCAGGAGCTCAGCCCCATCCCACTTCTAATGACTGTTTAAGCAATTAATACTCACTGAAGGCACAGGGGAGCCCAGTAGTGGGGTCTCAGAGGTTTGGGGGCTCTCTCTTGCAGACAGATGTCTCCTCAAGCTGCAGCTCCATGCAGCCACCTTGTCCCACACACAGCTGCACATGATCCCAAATTAGCCCTAATTGCCTCTAACAAGCCAGGGCTGGCTGTTCCCTCGGCCTCGACAGAGGCACCTCCGGCTGTAATGCTGCCTCTGGAGCTGTGATCTGCCTAAAATAAAGGAGTTTTCAAGGTAATTTATTTGATTTCCACTTCAGTGCTGAGGGCTCCTGCCTGACTCTGTTAAGTGTTTAATTAAAAGCAACAGCCTCAACACCTACCTCAAGTTCCTACAGTAAATGTGGTATCTTTGTAACTCCAAACCACTCATTTCTTCTCATTTTCTACAGAAAATAAGTATTCTAGAAGCTGAGACAGAGCCAATGCTGCCTTCTAAGGCTGGTGCTTGCACCCAGGAAGCTCCAAGGAACCACTCCACAGCTGAACACCAGCACAAACCATCTTCCTTTTATCCCACACTGGATTATGGATAATTCTTCATGCCCAATTTCACTTCCTTTCTGCAGTTCCCAAAGCTCTGCAGGCATGGAGACCATGGGTGACGTGGCAAAACTGTGAGACAAACCAGAAGGCAGCTCCTAAGTAAAGACAAGAGACACGGAGCAGCATGGGCAGAAAACCCTTGCCATACACAGACATGCTTAGAGAGGTCAGCCAGAACCTGCCTAAATGCTTCAAACTTCCAGTTCAACTGAATTCCTGACCTGCAGGGGCAGGATTTGGGAAAATAAGTCCAGGGAAGATGATGGTGGGAGATAGGAAGCAGGGAAAGTGGTTTTCTACATCCTCCTGCGGCGTATTCGCTCTTGAGAGGCTCACAGTGACCCTGCTGCAGCAACAGCCAAAACACCCTCCTATTTGTCAGCCAGCTGCTAATAACAAACAGTCATCTTCCTCAAAGCCCAAGGGAATACCCAGTGCTTATTGTCCGTCCTTGGCCTGCGGATTACGGAGCACTCAGCTCCACCAAGGAGTAAACACACACTATGTATGAATCACACTGTTGTTCTGCTCTTGTTTCTTGCCTCCCTTCCTCCTCCCAGGAAAATCCACGACCTGTTTACAAAGCAAATTCACTGCATAAACTGAGCTCTGTGAAGAATGTTGCACAAAGATTCCCTAGGAAAAAAAAAATATAGATGGGAAGGTGGGAATTTCAACGGGAAAAACGTGAAACAGACAAAATCAGTTTTAACACCTTTGGATATGGAATGGCTGTGCAGGCACAAAGCTACCCTGGCAAGATAAAGGGAATTTGACTGGTTTGTCAATATTTATGAGCCCAGCACATTAAGAGTTTATTTTAATCATATTATACTTGGAAATGAAAGCATTTTCAGCCCCAGATTTTGTTCCATGTATCAGAGGCCACGAGCTGCAGGCCAGTCTCTCCCTCTGCTGTTGGTGCTGCTGTTGCAGACCCCCCTTTCATCCTGCACACGATGGGGTGAGGTTTGAGTTCCCTCCTCGGCCCCTAGGACAACTCTCTTCACAGCTCTCAAGCTCCAGACAACAACAAATGTCTTACCAGCTCTGGCTCCAGAGGACAAAAACCCAATTCATTAAGATCAAACCTCTTATTCACAGTGCACAACTGCAATTTCTCATCTTTTCAAAGCTGCAGAACACACCTGCCTTTCAGACCAAACTACAGGACAAAGCAGGACACAGGTGACACAGTCACCTGCACTGCCTGGCCAAACCTGCTGTCACAACTTATCACCCCCACCAGTTCTTACAGGACAGCTCCTTTCTTTTTATTCTTCAAGTAACAGCAGCAGACCACACCAAGTACCAGCCCAGTTCTTGGCAGTTCAGTTAAAAAAACATTAATATTTCCATGCTGATTTATAAACTTTTAAGCACAGACAAATTTCTCAAATGCAATACTCCTTATTTTTAAAAAATCCCTTCACCTCTGCCCTGGCTGATGAGGTGTTTCCTATAAGTGCACATGTGCTTTCTGCAAGCTTAGTGCTTGTTACAAGCCCAAAAACCTGAGTGGAGCTGAAACACTGCGAGCTATAAATCAAAGGCTGAGTCCCATAGCCCTTTCACTTCAATCCAAATTCTACAGTGGAAAACATCACAGGAGTCAAGCTGTACATCCTACTTGGTGACCTCACTAAAATGGAATTTATGTTGAAAAAAATCCTACCCTGGAAAAAAGCTTGATTTATGAAGTGAAATAGGCAGGTTTCCCAGGGATCCCTGCTGCTTCGAAGCTTCTTCCCAGGACTCTCGGTACTTTGGCTACACTAATTTCATTTGGAGATTAATACCTAGCCAGCTCCTGACTTGGACTAAAGCCCTGGAGTAGCCCAAAAACTCTGGAACAGGGCAAAGGGGACAAGATTCCAGGTGTCCAAGTAACAGCACTCATCAGAAACTTCAAGCCTGTTCCTGTCACATTTTACCAGATCAGAAGAATCAGCTCTGCATTCTCATGAGTCCACTGGGATTATTGTTTCGGGGTTTCTTTTCCCCCCATCAGTCTCATCTTAAAGGAGCTGATCTCAAACCTCAGCAAGCATGGATGCAGCAATCCCCATCTCCCTCCACGTATTCATCACTTCAGAACCAGCTCAGTGCAATGCCAGCAGTTCTAGTGAGATTAAAACTTGTCACTGCATTCCTGCATGGCAAACAAAAGAGGAATGTCACATTTGAGACAGCGCTGGCTGACACACTTTGCTTTGGAAAAGGTTCTGGGACTCTGTTCCCTTACTTTATTTGAATTTAAATAGAAAAAGATCCACCAGAGATATTCCTGAGTTGAGATTTGTTAAGCTTTCCCTGGCAGCAAGGTAAAATAAAGCTCCTCCAGGCATAATCAAATAAAAGAAAAAAAAACCAAACAAAAATCAGGCACATCAAGATATGTCAAAACAAATCTGACACCATTGCATGAAGAAAAGGTTTTCACCTTCATTTAACGCCAAGATTATAGACCCAAGTCTCTACTTCCTGTTAAGTTAAAATTACTCTTCTCACCACAGGCTGATGCAGAATCAGTGAGCAATTGTCCTCCCCACAAAGGAAGAGGAAGTTCTCTTGTGTTTGGAAATCCCAGCAGAGATGGATTTTAAGATAAACACGGGTGCCTGGAAATTCTCCTGGGGGGATTTTGTCTTCATCAGTTTTATTTGCTTTTCTCATCAGAGCACTGAGTCATATGTTTAGGGCTGCCATGGCCTTCACCAGGGTGACGTGGCCTGCTGGATCTGTCTCTGTCCTGGGGTCTGCACTGTCTCTCTTGGTGGCCAGGATCTTCTGCCGGTGTCTCTCCTCCTGCCGCTTCTTCTTCTCCAGCCGCTGCTGCTCCTTCCTTTGTTTCTTGGCTACCTGAAACCGGAGGATGAAAACACAAAGGTCAAACCACACGTGCTCTGCTCAGCTGGGGAAAATAAAGGAGACAAGCGGATACCAAGGCAGCTGCCAGAGGACATTCCTAACTATTTATCAGGACTTTATTCCAAGTTGTTTTGGGAAGAGTGCCGCGTGCCACCAGGAAATGTTTGTGGCAGAGCAGTCACAGCTGCAGCAGTGACAAAATGCAGTGAGCAGAAGCTCTTTTTAACTGAAAGGAGAAGAGAGTTGCTGAGTAAGCAATGCTAAGAGATAGCCCAATCATTGAAGGGTGCTCATGTTGCTGCCAAACCCCTCACACACCTTTGGGTTTCTGCTGGCTCGGTTCTCTTCCTTGGATCCAGCTTGTCCCTTGTTGTTTTCTGCTTCACCTTGATGCAAGTTCTGATTTCCAAAGATTCTTGAACCAGTTCCGTTCTCTTCCCACAGTGTCCTGTTGCAGGATTTCTGCTCCCTGCCCAGGGGCTCCTGCTGCTCCTTGGTACCTGCCAACAGCAGAGGATTTCCTCAGACATGCTCTACCCAGGAGCTGTTGCACTGTCAGCCAATTATTTTTCCCAGAAGTCCTGGGGTTTTTTGGAAGCTGGATTGAAGCTGCCCTCACTAATAACCTTCCTGAGCACAGAAGGCTGAGGAGGCAGCACACAAACCCCACCTCTCCTGCTACTGTCCCCAACACCCACACCCGAAGCCCCAGGTGACAAACTGTGCACTCACCTACTCCCTCTCCTTCCTTGACCTGCAAGATGGCAAATATTGCAGATTCCACGTTGTAGTCCTCCACTTCAAGAATGTGGCTTATTAAATCCATGTCCTGTCCACAAGAGGGGAAGGAGAACACTGAAGAAGTTCAAATCTCTGACTTACATTCACTTAATAACACCTGCACCACTGAGAGGGGGCTGCTGCTTTTATGATCATTCAGTTGGTCTGTGCTTCATTTCTGAAAGGGTGAGGGGGAAAACCTTAAATTCCTGAAGATATCAGAAAAAAGGAATACACTGTTTTCAGTGTAAGTTTCCCTCTTGGCCCTTTCTGTTCTATGCACCTGCACAGTGCCAACTGCAAAGAGTCACAGATTATTCAGTTATCTGGGATCTTCAATATCCCCAAAGGATTTCAGAACTTAAAACATTTGTTTCCAAATGAATTTTATGAGAGCCGCAAGACAAATCTTCCAAAATTATTAGGCATCCACAAAAAAGTTGGTATTTCACCTGCATTTAAGGGTTGATTCTAGGATAGATGCACCCTGACTGATGGCCATGGTACTCAAGTTTGTACAAGATGAGTGTTTTTTAGGATTTTTCCCAGGACTACTGCCATGTACCAAGGAGGTTTGAACATTAAGCACAGAAAGGCTCCTCGATACTTACTGAACACCCAGTTGCATTGCACACTTTTTGTACAGCATCTTCCATCTCCACTTCATTCTCATCTTCAGCGTCGCCCTTCTGTGGCTTCACTTCCTCTGCCTTATTCAAATCATTCTTGCAAAGCATCTGAAGAAGAGCAAAGCCCAGCAGATCACACAAGCATGCAATCCAAAAAAGTCTGACATCCTAATAACAGGAATTATCGTGGCACACTTTTCTCGGGAACATCCTGTGTCATCTTGGAAACTGTGTAACTTCCACCTTTGCTGAGAGTTTCCCACATCTCCTGCACTGCTGAAAAAACTCCTGTGTACAACATCATGAATCACAACAAACGAGCTTTTAAATGAATATTTTTAATACAATACCACACCTCAACTGTGTGTAGAGAACCTCAAGCACAGCACAATTACTCCTTGACATCAAAAAAGGAGCTATGAGGAAGACAACTACATCAGGCTGTTGTATTTCCAGCTCTTTCTTGCCTTCCCTTCGTTTTTCCATTTGAGGTGCATGATTACATCATTTAGATGAGGTTTCTTCCAGACAGCCCACTCACAGCATCAGCTTTGGATTCATTTCCAGCCCAGAGGCTAAAATGCTCCTTCACAGCCCCTCCTGAGAGAGCCAGCAGCATGAGCTACAACGACCTCAGGGCTTTGCTCTCCCAGCACAACACGGAGACCCAGCTCTTCCCTCCATGCCAAATGAGAATGGAAATGAACTGGCAGCATTCCTCAGCTCCGTCTGTCACCCACAGCTGGCTCACGCCGTCACAACCAACCTCCATCCGAAGGTAGGCTGGGGCTTCCGAGTCCGAGTCGTCGCCGATCCTCCGGACGCTGTCGTAGTGCTCCCCGTGCCTGTAGGCGATGTGCAGCTCCCTGGCATCGCTCCTGTCCGTGCCCCGGATCTCAACAAAAGAAACAAACTGCAAATAAGGATTTGGAATCGACTTCAAAAATACACCGATTTTTCAGAGTATTCATTTTTTGCAGCGATGGCAAACCGTGAAGGAAGCAAGTATGTGGTTGCTAGAGCATTTGAAACAGGAAGAGAAGAAGGAATGAAAGCCAGATGTAAAATATTGGGCAGTTACATCAGAACAAACAAAACGTGGAATGAAAATATTTTTGTGCAAAGCTCAGAACTAGTTCCTGTGAAAAGTTCAGGAAATATCTGTTCTCTAATCATCTTCCCAGAACTAACTTCAGCAAGAGCTCCCAGAGAATGTACCATGTCATTTCACTCTCAAATATGAGGGAAGAGAGGCCATTCAAGTGACAGCAACAGTGGAAACAGTTACTCAGAGTAAATTCTGATTTGCAGCTGGGACAAGATGCTGTTTTAACAGCATCCCAAGCAGCTGTGTTTTGTTTTTAAAAGAAAGCAAATCCATGAAACTGTATTAACTCCATTCAGGAGCACTGTTAACAACCAAATGTTGCTTTGCTTTGTCAGCACCAAGTTACAGCAATTTCCACAGAAAATTCCTGCTCTGAATATTATCTGTACTGATGTGGGAATGGTTCCTACTCCAATTATCAGTGTCTCAAACTGTTAGGTAAGAGCTACACAGCATTCCAGCTCCTGCCAGGAATGCAGAAAATCCCACTGCACTTGCAGACCAGCTTGGCTTGACCTGCCAGCCCAAGTTCACCCGACAGCCCTCCTGGAGCAGACGTCAGCAAGCAAAGGACCAGAACTCCTTGCTTTGGGGCTCCAGAGTTTCCCAACCCTTTTACGTCTGTGAATTGCCTTATCTCAGCTGCCAGACCACACACCAAGGGACCTTTCAGCTGTGTCTGCAGTCTGTGCTGCACTAATGACTTCAGGTTTTCCAACAAGTAATTCTCCATTCATCTATTTTACACTGGCTCCCCTTCAGGTTCCAACTCAACACTTGGTTATACTTAACTCCTGCTTTCTATCCTATTAAATTATTCCACTGCTGAAACTTGGTAAGATTCACTTTACACATTTCTTCTCTGCCAGAGCTTGAACAGGTATCTAACAAATCCCAAAGCTCTTGAAAGACTTGAAAATTAGCCTATTTAGCTCTCATAAGAGAAGCCTCTTTCCACTCTAAAGTGGGCCCAGAGGAGGCCACCAAATTGATCTAGAAGGATGGAACAGCTCTCTCATGAGGAAATGCTGGGAGAACTGGGATTGTTCAGCCTGGAGAAGAGAAAGCTCCAGGGTGACCCAATTGTGACCTTCCTGTGCCTGAAGAAGCCGACAGGAAAGATGGAGAAAGACTGTGGACAAGGGCCTGGAGTGCCAGAACAAGGGTGAATGGCTTCCACTGCCAGAGGGCAGGGTTAGATGGGATGTTGGGAAGGAATTATTCCCTGTGAGGGTGGGGAGGCCCTGGCAGAGACTGCCTAGAGCAGCTGTGGCTGCCGCATTCCTGAAAGTGTCCAAGGCCAGGCTGGATGGGGCTTGGAGCAACTTGAGATAGTGGAAGGTGTCCCTGCCCATGGCAGGGGGTGGCACTGGATGAGCTTTAAGTTCCCTCCCAACTCAAACCAACCTGGGATTCTCCGATTCTATGAACATACTGAAACTGGTAAGTAAATGAGAGCTGCAGATTAAAAACAGAGGGAAAACAAGCCAGCCTGTTATACAAAAAGCCAATAAAATAACCTACAAATCTCAGCTAACTTGAATCTACAGTTGGACTACATGATTTTAAAGGTTTTTTCCAGCTTTAACAATTCTGTAATTTTCAGTCACTATCAAAAAAGTTAAGGGGTGTTCAAAGACCAAAAAATTCCATGCAGAGATGTCCACCTGCAAAGAGCTTTTCATGATGTTGCAACTACTCAAAGTTCTCTTAACTCACACCATTCTCAAGGGCCTGAGACAACCCTTCACTAACAACACTGCTCAGGCAAGAGAGAACCTCATCACAAACTCTGTATTGACACCCTGACACGGTCAATGAGAGGAGATTAAAGAATCAAGGTTTTCAAAAGGACATCAAAATCTCAGTAAGTTATAACACTGAGGAACAACCCATGAAAACCACCCCTGTGACCTTCTCTAAAGGTACTTCACCCACGTGTCCCTCTGCCCATGGCTGCCTATAAATGAGAGTTTAAACTTGCCTGAGTTCAGGAATCCACGTGAGGCTGTTTTATACGTATTTAAGATGTTACTGACAGCTTTCATCTGGTTTTTTATCTTTATTGCCCTGTTTAATCTATATACTTCATTGGTTCTGTCTGTAAATAGAGGCCAGAAACAATCCTGACTTGAATACAGGCTCTCACTTGCTCAATGACCAGGCTGACTGAGCATGGACCCATTCCATTTGCCATGGAAAAACAACAATAAAGACAAAATGAGGGACCTGATGGATTACTTGTTTCAGTGCCCCTCTGTCAGAGGAAACCATACCAATAGTTCTTTCCAAGAGCTGATTAAATACCATGTTAAGGTTTTAAAATTTATTTTAAAACCCCATTTCTCTATCTATCAGAAACCTTGGCATTCCATATCCCATGCAGAATTGATGGAGCTTCACTCCAACACAGTGCGTGCCCTGCTATACCTTCATTTCCATCTTCCTGAATCTTATTGTACAGGTTGCCTTAAGCCTAGCTCAAAGTCCAGGGGACTGTGCAGCCCTTCAGAAGGACTCACCAGGTTGGAGAGATGGGCAGGGAAGAACTGCCTGAAATTCAACAAGCGCAGATGGAGGTCCTGCCCCTGGGGAGGAACAACCCCAAGTACCAGCACAGGCAGGGGTGACCTGCTGGAGCATCTCTGCAGGAAGGACCTGGGGCTGCCATGGTCAGTGAGCTGTCCCAGAGCCAGCAGAGTGTCCTGGGGGCCAAGAGGCCCTGGGGAGCACTGGGAGGAGCACTGGCAGCAGGTCAGGGAGTGCCCCTGCCCCTCTGCCCAGCCCTGGGAGGCACACCTGGAGTGCTGTGTCCAGCCCTGGGCTCCTCAGGACAGGAACAGGGAGCTCCTGGAGTGGGGCCAGTGAAGGCTGCAGAGATGAGGAAGGGCCGGGAGAATCTCTCTGCCCAGAAAAGGCTGAGGGAGCTGGGGCTGGGAGACAGGTTCAGATGATGCGTGTGGCTCCCTCCAACCTCACCCATTCTGGGATTCCTATCAGAAAACTCAGCTCAAATGCAGTCCTTCAGGAGACAGAGCAAGGCATTGAAGCTCATAGGCTTAAAACTCAAGTAAAACATGATGCTCTCCCCCCACATACCCATCTCTCATGCACTCACTGTTTTCTTTCCTTCCCTCTCCTCCTAGCCAAAATCTTGAGTGTTCCCCCTCTTCAAAAACCAAGCACAGCTCTGCACCATGCCCAGATCATTGCAGCTATTGCTCTTTTTTATAAATCAGGAATTTTCCACACTATTTATATCCCTCAGGTAAAAATTAGGCAAAAAAGTAGAAACTTTGTCTCTCACCTGCCACAGTGGAGTGTTGAGCTGATGAATAACCACATTCATTTGATTGTTTCTTGCGAAGGCCACGATAGCATCGTTGCCAGCAAAAGTACCAGGCTTGGCCAAATTGGCAACTAAAGGAAAAAACATTCACTAGAGTTGAAACCTGATTTCTGATACTTCCAAAAGCAGTGCAGGGATAACGAGGGGTGAGATTTCAACACAAGCCCAAGAAATTCTGGAAGGGAAATCCCACCTGTGAAGTAGTGAGTGCTGAGGCAAAAATTTGGCTGCAACATGAGATAATGCATTTAAATGACCACAGAAATATCTAGAAAAGGCACTACACCCTTAGACAAAGCAAGGCCACTGGCCCTGTGAGCTCAGGAGTGCCACATACTGCATGACCAAACTACTTCCATGCATCATCTCCATGGTACCTGGCACATCAAAGGCTGGATTTGCCTCTGGTTTGGATCCTCCCCTCCCTCAGGAGGAAATACTGAGCGCCAAGGAGAAAGAAATCCAAAGACATCAGCCACTTACCAAAACAGCCAAATACCCACCAGTATTCAAGGAGAATGAGACAATTTTTCTTAAGTTCCTTTTGAGAACACCTAATTTCTACTTCTCGCATTTTTGGTCTCTCTTTCCTTCTCCAAGTTTCTCTTAAATTTAAATAATTTCTGGGACAAATTCAATGTGTATTAAACAGCTCACCTTCCCACAGCATCACAACACCCGTAAACGTAAAGTCCCTGTTTCTAAAAACTACAGAGGAGCCCTAAGGTAGTTCTAGGATGAGGAATTGGTTAGCAAGGAGCTGCTCTAAGGAGATGGAACCCCGTGACACAAGGATGCCTCCCAGAATGTCGCAGGGAGCCCGTACCATGCTTGTCAAAGGGCACGTCATCCTCCACGAAGGGCTCGAAGTCCCCGCGCTGCCTCACCATGAACTGCACCGTCTCCTGGCGGTGCCGCAGGTGGTTCCGGGAGTGCCCCTCCAGCTGGTCCCCCAGGGCCCGGAACAAGCAGTTGCTGCAGAGAGGGAAATGAGGAGTGGGAGTGTCTGAGGCAGAAGAAGGAAGACAGGTCACAGGGAAAGAGGCTGTGCTCATTCTGCTCAGTTTAGCAAGGCTGTGAATGCAGAGGAGCGCTCATTCCCTGTGCTTTGGATGGCTGCTGCTGCTAGAACGGCTGGGTTTGAGTGTCATGGTAAAACTGCTGGGCCAAACTGTCCCACACTGACACCAGACAAGGGACATAAAGCAACAAAGGACAAATGTCCCACTAAGCAACTTCTCAGCAGAAACGTTTACTACCTTTTCACGTTATAGAAAAGAAGGGGTGAAAGTATTCAATAAGAACATTTATGGACCTTCCCATGCTCAGTTCTGCTGGACACCAGAGCCCTCAGCCTCCTGGGCACCACGGCTGGGACTGGCTGAGCCGTCAGGCCCCACAGAACCGCAGAGAACAGCAGAGATCCCTGAGGGGTACAGCGGGGAAATCCTCATCCCTGTGGAGCACAGGGCCCGCTTCAACCGGGAGGGGAAAATCCTCGGCCCCCAGGCTCCCCACCGCGGGAGCGATGAAAGCCCTCGGTCCCAGGGACACGGGCTCACATCACCCGGGGAGGAAGAAGCCCTCAGCCTTCAGGGCTGGATCTCCGGGCAATCGCGGGCCCCGGNCTGCTTGCGGGACATCCCCGCCGGGGCCGCCGCGCCTGCGACACCGGGCGGGTCACGTGACCGTGGCACCGGGCGCGTCTCACGTGATCACGGCACCGGGACGGGGTCACGTGAGCGCCCGCCTGCCTGGGGTNGTGCTTTGGATGGCTGCTGCTGCTAGAACGGCTGGGTTTGAGTGTCATGGTAAAACTGCTGGGCCAAACTGTCCCACACTGACACCAGACAAGGGACATAAAGCAACAAAGGACAAATGTCCCACTAAGCAACTTCTCAGCAGAAACGTTTACTACCTTTTCACGTTATAGAAAAGAAGGGGTGAAAGTATTCAATAAGAACATTTATGGACCTTCCCATGCTCAGTTCTGCTGGACACCAGAGCCCTCAGCCTCCTGGGCACCACGGCTGGGACTGGCTGAGCCGTCAGGCCCCACAGAACCGCAGAGAACAGCAGAGATCCCTGAAGGGTACAGCGGGGAAATCCTCATCCCTGTGGAGCACAGGGCCCGCTTCAACCGGGAGGGGAAAATCCTCGGCCCCCAGGCTCCCCACCGCGGGAGCGATGAAAGCCCTCGGTCCCAGGGACACGGGCTCACATCACCCGGGGAGGAAGAAGCCCTCAGCCTTCAGGGCTGGATCTCCGGGCAATCGCGGGCCCCGGGGTTGCTGGGGACACCCGTCGCGGCGCTCACCCATCTCCTGGCACCTCCCGCAGCTTGAGGCCGAGGGCCCGGAGCTGCCCGGCCAGGCCGCCGCTGCCGCCCGGAGCGGGGCCCGGGGCCGGTCCGGCGGGGGACTGCCGGGGCCGCCGGCC